>JAAAKG020138954.1:0-34851 GCA_010014905.2 Druon quercuslanigerum
ACGAATTTATCAACTTGTTGAATTCTCTCATCATTCAATACAATGTTGCATATTGTTTTCTCACTCTTTCCTTCGAAAAATGCAGCGAAATAAAACTGTTTTTAAAACCCGTATAATTGCCATTATTTTATTGTACATAATAAAGCGTATGAAAGAGGGAGTTTGTATGATCGTAAATGTAACAATATTTCCAATTTTCCCGAGGAAGTGTTCCCTTATCCTCGTGAAAAATTACCCCGTTTCGCCTGTTTTGAAGGCTAACTTTTTGGACTCTTAAGTCTGATGCAAACAAAACAACGGAATCAAGATTTTGCTGGATGATTTTGATCGATTATTATCCACTTGAAATCCGTCTGCTGGATAAGTGGAGTGAGTCGAGCCATTGGTTGGTCTCTTGAAAGTCAGGCTTAAATTGGCTGGTACTCATGCCATATATATAATCTGTGTGAGGACAAGAGGCCAAATCGCAGAAAGGGTAAGAGAGACAGAAGAGTAATCCACGTTTTAGAGAGACAGAAAGAGGAGTTTGCTCGAGCTCGAAGCGCGGCTTAGTGGCGCGGACTAGAGTAAAGCCTCGATATGCGGAAAATAAAATACGGAAAGTGAAAATAAAAATAAAATGGTCACGCTCTGGGAGAGGGGGGGGGGAATTCACCAGGAAAGTAGGTACGTGTGCGACCTGCGCGTAAACGTAAACGACGCGACGACAGTCCTCCGCGACTCCACTACCGCTCCTCCGCCTCCACCACCACCACCCAGCAGTCTGGCCTCTACACTGTCCAATGACAAAATGTATGGGCACAGCTGGGACAGTCGTTGCTCGGGCATTTTTCCATTTTTGCTTTTATACGTGACCATGGAAACAAAGGGATCCAGTTGGTTAAACGGGAAAACCCTGTCGTTCGTGTATTTCACTAGCTTGAGCTCTTGCAGTCTCTTACCGACTTTTACCGCCTCTTACCGTTCCTCAGATGATGTAAAGAGAAGGTGGCGGTGAATATCACAGAATATCTTGAAAAAATAATAAATGGAGAAACGATTTCTCATATTTTTTTAAAAGCTAATGCAGGGTCACCACTGGACTGCAAAGTGGGGAATATTTTTCTATTAGGTTGCATTATATAATGGTATTATATATTTGAAGAAAAAAATGATTGTCTCCTTAATTCTGAATACATTCAATTTCGAGTCAACTCTTCAATTCTTTTGGGGCTATCCATAAAACACATGGTTTCTTCAGTGGCGGAGGGGCTTCGACGGAACACAAATTTGGTCTGAATGGGGAGGGGGATCCCAGCGGAGATAGACATTTTTTTCACAATCTTAAGATTTATCAATATTTTAATAATATTGATATAGACCAGTAGACAAACAAAATTAAAATCTAAAATTAATATTAAATATTTCCTGGTCAATAAACCTGAGATCAAAAATTGAAAATTGAATTCATGTTATAAATAAACTTAATAATTTTGTGTTTTATTTTCGTTTTACAAGGAAATATCACCCTTTCGTTTTTCAATTTGGCATATTTTGTAGTTAGAAAATTTTTCAACCTAGAGTTCTCTGGAATTCTTTAGAAACCCACCGATAAAGAATATTATATATATTTATTTATTTTTTCATTTCACAATTTTATTTCACAATTTAACAAAGTGAGGAAAAATTTTATGAAACTCTATCGCTCGATCTTTGTATATTCACACACATTTGCTTAAACTAAAGGTCAAATCATCGATAACAGTAATTTGGTGATAGTGAATTCTCTTTTGTTAAAGCTCCTTTAGCTTTAACGAACACATTCTCATCACCTACAGTACCGGCCATCAATTTTGAATGGGTGATCCATTTTTCGTTCCAACTTCCAACACGCGTCTCTTCGTAAATAATTATTTATTATAATTGTCGAAATTTTTTTTGTGAAAACGGCTGTAGAAAGTAGTCGTTGAGAGCTTTATTTTTGATTGAATAAATATTTTCTTTAATTGATGTCTTAATAAAGTCAAAACTTCACAACAAATTGACGTAAAAAATAAAAAAATAAAATTGTCGCTTAGGACATTTTTAAGCCCTTTCAAAATCTGCTTTCCGATTTTCTTTAACTTCATTACTCAAAAAACTGCAAGTGATTTAACAAAAATGAATAAACGGAAATTTTTAAAAAAAATTGTCCATAAGGGCTCTTAACGACTACTTTCCAATGCAGTTTTCAAAAAAAATTTCAACAATTATTTACGAAGATACGCGTGTTGGTATCTGGAACGAAAAATGGATCACCCATCCAAAATTAATGGCCGGTACTGGATCTCGTGCTTCGCACTCGAATTTGTCCCTCAAATTGTATATCATTTCCATAAATGTATATTATTACAATTAATAGCATACATTCATATTAAAACAGACGTAGTGTTATTGACTCGTTAAAAAATGCGCACTCTGTAAACAAATTTTGCTATTAAAAATTTTACTGTAACTTCTGCCGGTTTTCAAAAACTGAATTTGCTCTTACAAAATTTTATATTTACGATTTAAACGTTACACATACGGTCTACATTTTAGCATTACCTTTTTCTAACTTCTCAATAACATCCCTAGCCCCAGTCACCCACAAAAATTAATTTTAAAAAATTTTTATTAAATTTTTTTCAAATTAAATTTTTTGAAACCCCCACACACGAAACGAAAAAAAAATTAAAAGACAAAAGTTGTGATTAAGTATGCATATTTTGCACAGTATACCGCAAAATTTAAATTTAAATTTTCCATTATTTTTTTATGGTGTCAAAATTTGACTTTTCGATTTTTCAAGAAAATTCAAAAAGTCGTTAGGACAATCTTATAGGACATTCAAAAAGCAACATTTTTTTTTGCCTTGACTTTTTTTCGTATCGTGCATTGTTTGGCTGAAAATGTTCATTTTCATGTGCTTTTTAGAATTATGTAAATGTTGTATCTCTGCAAATTTTCATTTAATAAAAAAAATTCATTAGGAGAAATTGTTTGTCTTTTTGAGTACTATAAATAATTGTGCAGAGAATTTTTTAATCTTGAATCTTGTCTGTACATGATTATAAAACAATTTTAAGACATTTCCAAGATCGTTTGGCAATTAATAAAATCGACTGAATAAAACATTTCTATTATATCAATGTAATTATTTTTTTAAGCAAAAATCAACTACAAGGTTAAAAGTTGAGCTATCTTGTTAAAAATTTTTTTCTATTTTGTTGAAAATTCATTTTTTTTACTGAAAAAGTCCCAGTTAAAGATTCATATCTGAAGTTGAAAATTCATCATTTTGGTTAAAATTATAAGCATTTTGTTAAAAATTCTTTTGTGGTTAAATTCAATTATTTTTGTTATTTAAAATGAGAATCAATCTTTGTTAAAATATCAACTAAAACATTATTTGGTTAAAGATTTATCTCTGGTTGAAAGCTCTTTTTGTTTTTAATAGAAAAATAATTTTTCAACTGAAAATGTAATTGTTCCATTTTTTATTGAAAATTTCTTTTTTAATTGAAAATTTAACTACTCGGTTAAAAGTTTTCCTACACTGTTAAAAATTCATTTTTTGAGTTGAAGTTTCATCTCTTTGTTTGCAAATTTTATTTTTAAAATTTCTCTTCTAGTTGAAAATTAACCTTCTTGATTACATTTTTTTTTGTTAAAATCGATACTATTTGGCTGTAAATTATTCTGTTTTATTTGGGGATTCAACTGTTTGGTTGGCGCTTTTTTTTCAGCTAAATTCAACTGTATTTGATTCAGAACTAATTTTTTTCAATTCTTTTTTTTTTTTTTTTGTTCAAAATGTAACTATTCTAATTTTGGCTCAGAAATATTTTTTTGTTGACATATCAACTATTTGGCAGAAGCTTTTAACTATTAAGTTGGAAATGAACTTTTTGTGAAAAATTTAACTATTTGTTTAAAAAATTCGTCTATTTTCCTTAAAAGTTGAACTATTTTCTTGTAAATGCAACTATTTGGTGAAAAGTTTATTTATTTTTTGTTGAAAAATTATCTTTTCGCATTTAAAAGGCAGCCGTTTATTTAAAAGTTCGACTTTTCAGCTTGAAAACTAAACTCTTTTGTTAAAAACTCATATTTTTTGGCAGAAAATTAATCTTTTTTGTTTGAAAATATGATTGAATCCATCATTTAAATTGTTTCATACTAAATTTGATGTATTACCTATATTATTTTATTTAAAAGAAATTATTTCAATTTTTTGCCTTATTATTTTTATTTTCGTGAAAAATCAACCTACTTTCCTTCTTTTGAGAGCATTTCGGTCTGTGAATGTATTTGGTTAAGAATTGTGCTTTCAATCCAATAAAAATTTAATACCTATAGTTTCTTTCCGAAAAAGGTTTGCGTTTTAGATTTTCTGTTATTTGTACTAGACGTCGTAAGGAATAATATATTTATAGTCGAGTGGACATAGAGGCTAATCTCTGATTGCTCATGGAAGTCTGGTCCATTTTACGCAATATGCCCGCTATTAGTACGCTCTTCACCCTTCGCGGTCTTGTCGAAGGATTGGTTGGGTGGCTGGTGTTGGGTGGAGGGGGGAGGGGTGGTAAATACAGGAAGAGGGTCGCGAGGGAATCGATCGTCTGTTAGTATTGCGTATGTATGAACACGAAGGGAGTGGTTGATGGTCAAAAGACTTCTTGCAAGGGATACTGAAATTCGGGATATTTCAAGAGCGGGAGAACGACAAAATGTGTAAATACCGAGAGTAACGTGCCAATGTTCTATGTATATTTCCTTGGTTGGGTCGATAGCTTTTAACAGCATTTCAGAGTTTATCGGACGCGTGAATGCGAATTTTCCCGGATCCCAATTAATTCCATTCGACATTGAGGCAACTCAGCCGCCTCTCTATATACCCTTGTTATACCACACACGCCCGATAAAGTACAAAAAGTACTGTGGCCAATGCTCGTTGCGCACATTCACGCAGATTTATTCTGCAATGAGTCATTAATTAATATAATGTACGTGCTACCTGAACAGAAAAAAGAGAGATATAGGTTGATTTTCAACTTGTTTATGGTATGGATTCTGGTAGAGCGGGGCAGGAGCGACTTTGCAAATAGCATTGCCGTTCCCTAATAATTGCAATTCTTCTTTCTATTAAATAATATATTTTATTCGAGAAACTGTTTAGTTAACTCTAATCATAACAGTTTTTGCTGAAAAAGAAGAATTATGATCAAAACAGTTTTGCGAACTGAAGAATGGAAGATTGTCTGACAAGAATATAACGTTTGCAAAATTAATTCATATATAATGACATCATGGAAATTTAATATACTGTTAGATAAAACATTATTCTAAAAAGTTATTATAAAAGTGAAACTTGATCCAAATTCAAAACAGATTAAATTTATAAAATAGCTGAAGCTTCACTATTGGGACAACAGCAACCAGATATGAGCACGCGTTGTCTGCTTCTATAGAAGAATGTCAACGAATAAAAAGTTATACCAAAGCTATCGCGATATTTAATTTTTAAAAACTTTCGCTATTTGCTGCATATGCTTCAAAGTAATTTTTTCTATGCAGAAAGTACCAAATAATCAAAGCATTACGTCCTAAGGTTTTTTTTATTTATTTTATTTTATTTCATAAAAAAATGGAAGTCAGCAAGACCGAGGAAATACAGTTTGCCAGGAATAATTAAATTATCAAATAATTGTGAGTAAAAATATGATGCATAATAATGGTAAAACCGGGAAATCATGGGAAAGTCAGGAAATTTTATTGGTCATGGTTAGCTCATAGATTTTAAAGTGCTTAAAAAGCACTTTAAGTAACTGTCAAGAATAATTAGGGCCACCACAATTTTATAGTTACTTTTTTTTAAATTAATTTTTAGTTGCTTTTATAAGATAACGTCACTATAATCACTTTTTCAATAAAAATATCACTTTAGTCAAATTTCTTAACCCATGGATTAACCACTATTGAATTTAGGTCATGCATATCTCTGAATTTTAATTCTTGAATTCTTTTCAAATCTTTCAGGATATTTTAAGATATTTCAAGAATTTGAAGAAGTTTCAAAGAATGTCAAAGGATTTAAAATATTTTAGGTTATCGTGAAAGATTTCAAGGTTCTCATACAAAATTGTAAAGATTTAAGCAATTTCAAAAGATTTTAAAAGTTTTAAAATATTTTAGCAATTTTAGGAAATTTTAAAGCACACCAAGTCATTTTGTATTGATTTCAATAATTTGAAGGGATTTTGAATATTTTATGGTATCTAAAGCCGTTTAAAGGCATTTTCAACAGCTAAAAATGTATAAACGGATTTCAAAAGATTTGAAATACTTCAGGTAATTTAAAAACATTCCAATGATTGCTTAATTCATTTCAATAATTTAAAGAAATTTAAAAAGATTTAAAATATTTTAGGATGTTAAAAAAAATCTAAGGCATTTTCAAAAGATTAAAAAGAATGTCAAGGGATTTGAAAACATTTTTATTTTGTTGTAAAGAATTTTCTAGAAATTCGGAAGATATGGAACGAGTTTCTGGGGCGAATAAGGTTTTAAGATATTTGAAAGGATTCCAATGGATTTTATAAGATTGTCGAGGATTTTTATGATTTTAATGGATTTTAAAAATTCTAAAGGTATTTTAATACATTTCTCATAATTTTAGAAAATAGAATCCATACAATTTCACGGGATTTTATAACATTCTATAAATGGATTTCAAAGAATTTATTTACAGCGTGGGATTTCGTACAGTTAAAAAAATTTGAAGAGATTTTCAATTATTTTTTGCAATTCATTATAATTCATTTGGAATTCTCCCAGAATTCTTGTTATTTAATCCTGAATTATTTGTAATTATTTTGAATCGTTTGTAATTCTCTTCAATTTATTAATTCGCTTAAATTCTTCCAAATCCACTAAATTTAACGGATTCTTTTAGTTTTTGTTTAATTAATCTTAAAGTATTTTAAAGTCACCTTCAAGTTTTAGACATTTTATCAAATCCTTTTGAATTCCATGATATTTTTCTAGACTCATTTTAATCTCACTGAATTAAATGAATTTCAGCATATTTTTTAATTGATTTTAATTCTGTTGACATTACTAATGAACTTTAGTAAATTACAGCCACTTTTTGGCTTTAAAATTAGTCACTTTTGGTAACCTTCACGGTTTAAATAGGTCACTTTTTCATATTTTTCAAGTTTAAAATTGGCTTACTCGATTTATAAAAAAATCCTTATTAAAAAGGTTAGAAGATTACAATTTTGGTGCATGTGTTACAGAAAATATAATTCGAGAATAAGTGTAGAGTTATTCTTTATTTCATTCATTTGGACAAATCATTTTTTGGTATTTTTTAATTTTTTTGGTTTTATATTTGAATATAGCCACCATTTGTCTTGATATTTAAAACATTTTCAAAACTATTTTAACTAGTTTTCTCTGCGACATCGATCACCATCAACTATCATTTTTCAAAAACGATCGACCATCGATTTTTTCAGTTTTGTATTATTCTCAATATATAACGTGGAATGTCCGCATTTACTCTAGTCTAGTACTAGATATAAGTCTAAAGAAATTTATGTCTTGTAGTTCAATGGATTTCCCAGTCGTGCAATTCCACAGTCTCTTTGAGACGCATCGCGTACATCGAGTACGTATTTTCTGTGAATCCACATAGTTCCGGGTATAATTTACATGAAAAAAACATTTTTTTAGCTTATCTGAACTAGTTTATTTATCAAAAGCTGACGTTACTTGCAATAACACAACTCATTTAGAATTTACTGTAGTTCTAAAATCGATTCAATCCCTATACATTATTATTATCAAACTAAAAGTAATTTATTTTCTGCGGTGAAACGTTTGGATATGTGTGTTTAACTTGCAAATTTAATTCCCAAACAATAATCCCGAATGGTTAGCTTAATTGATGAATAAATCTGATAGATTCTGGTTAAAATTTCAATCCGCAAGCGGATCTAGAATTTCAGATTTGAATAAAATTTAAATTGGTACGTAATTAAAATGATATTCTGTTACAAATTTTTGTAGCAAGTTTATTATAAATGTCATGGAAGCAATATACATATACGTATCATAAATCTACTATGCAACATTTAGTAGATTTGCTATACATTTTAGTAGTCTGAATTAAAAGAAAAATTCAGAAAATGATGTTTAATGTTGAATGTTAATAGTTTAAAATCATAAAATTTTGAAAATCATTTTTAAATAGGTCAATTTTTAAGGTTTGCAATTAAAGATCCATCAATTAATAATGTGTATAATTTGAAATCATGTAGCTTTGCATGTTTTTTTTCGTAGTTCAATTTTGAAGATGTACTATTGAAAAGTTCTTAATTTAATAGATGTATTACATAAAGCTTCTTAAATTTAGATGATTTTAAAGATAAAAAGTCAAGTTTTCAATTATAAATTCTCCAATTTGAAAAAATTTCGAAAATGAAGCAAAATGACCAGATTTTTGAATGGTAAAACTCAAAACTTGCACAATTTTCAATTGTAGATTGTCAAAATTAGGAGCTTTTCAATTTTGAAGACTGAAAATTCAAAATTATACAATTGCAAACTCTTCTATTTTTTCAATTTGCAATTTAAAATTTTTAGTATTTTTTTAAGTAAACATTCCGAAATTTTGATGATTTTTCAAATTACAAGTAAACTTTTCAATTGCAAATCTTCTAAATTAAAAAAATTTCCAATATAAATTAACAAAATTACATAAAATTGGAATTGACAATTATCAAAATTAAAAACCCTTCAATTTTTAAGATTTACATTTAAAATTTATGTAATTTTTAAGTGTTACGTTTAAGAATTCTTGAATTATAAATATATAGAATTACAAATTATTCAGTTTTCAAGATTTATATCTTAAAGGCATGTAATTTATAACATTTTTTTAGAATTCGTCAATTTTCAAGGCTTAGAGTTATTAACACTTTTTAATTTCAAAGATACGCAAAAAATGGCTAAACTTAGATTATTTTGATGATTTAGGAAATCCAAAATTTGACAACATTTTCAATTGTTATACTTAAATTTTTCATAATATTTAATTGTAAATTTTCAAAATAAGAAAATGTAGTTTTATTTATTTCTATTTTTAAAGGCACTTCTTCAACACTGCGACTAATTTTAAATGATTATCATATTAATTATCATTACCATACCTATATAATGATCAAAACTACAAATCTGCAAATTTTGAAATTTTAAACAATCTCTCTTTTCCATACTTTATTTTTACATACATTTTAGTAATTTATACTTTGTAATGGCTTTCTCAACTCCTAACCCCCTCTTTTTTTGTGTTTCAGGTAAGGCCGCTGTCACGAGAATTCGGCAGAGCGTCAGTCGGTTAGACCGCAAAAGCGAACAGATATTTTCAATTTAAACCGAGATAGAATGCACTGCAGTAACCGCGAAGAATATTACTGTGAAATGCGACATTCTCTCACTGATCTTTTACATGCATATGTATAAGTCCTCTCTTACAAACTTCGCCTTCACTTAGCCTCCCTTGTTTTGAAATTCAAGCCGCAAATTCTCTCGTCCTGTCTCGAAATGAATTTTATATTCAATTCCGTCTCTGTGTAAAGACCATGGAAAAGGAAAGTCTTAACATTAAAAATTAGTCAAAGTACTTCAGTCAAATTAGTCAATTAGTCAAAAAAGGGTTTCCCCTCAATTCCTCTCCTCCCTTTATTTAGACACACGACAGAAGTGATGGTGGATTAACTCAAAAACAATTTCGTGAGGACTTATCATGTGTTTTGAGGAGATCGCGTAGTAACGAGAGTGCAGAGAGAGAGAGAGAGAGAGAGAGAGCATGTGCATGCTGAGCGTGGCAATAATGGGGATATCGAAGAGAAGTCTTAAGAGCAATTGGGAATTGCCGCCTAAAAGGCAGACGCAATTGCAGATAGAACGTATATAAAGAGCGTAAGAGAGAGGCAGATACTTCCGTTCGGTCCTTTTTTTTATTCACTTCCGTCCCAAAAGAAGTTTCACTTCAATAAGGGGATGTTTTATGAACAGGAACGAAAGTAAAATCTTTTAAAAGGTTGATTTAATGGCTTTTTGGGTGTCGTAACCCCGGAAAGGAATCCTTATACTCTTATATTTTCAGTCCGGTTTCCTTCCGCCCGTCCTTTTTTTTTTCACTGTGAGGGTAAGTGGGGGAAGTAGGGAAAGTGAGGGTAAGTGAGAGGAAGTGACGGAGGGAAAATAAGAGAAGTGGGGTTGATTGGGTTTGGAAGTAGGGGAATGTAGGTGAGGCGTAGGAGGGGAAGTAAGACAGGGCTCACCACTTTCGACAGGTATTGACTGACAGAAAGTTTCTATGTATTTTTTTTTACTTCGGTTTCCATAAACTGTACAAATTTTACAAAGGGATAGGGTCGTTATGATAAGTTGGTAGCTAAAGGGAATAGAATAGAGGACTAGTGTCAAGTTTTACTCGAAGATTTGTTTAGGGCTATTTGACCTATTGTTCGTGACTTACACTGTCAGTCATTTCACTTATTGACTGACTTCTGATGAGCCCTGAAGTATTGGTGCTCAGGGGATGGGAAGCTAGAGAGAGAGAGAGAAGTAGTGGAATGGATGGGGAAGTAAGGGTATTATTAGGGGAAGGGAGGAGAAGTACGTGAAACTTAGGTTCGTTACTGTCAGTCGCTGAGTGGAGGGAAGTACAGGACTACTAACTTGGGTTAATTTCGACGAAAGTTGGTTTGAGGCCTATATAACCTAGACTTTCTGACTGTGACTATCTTCTGGTGAGCCCCTTATCTGAAGCAAAAGAGGAAGAAGTAACGAAGTGAGGGAATGTGCAGGTGGAAGGAGGTTATTATAGGAAGGGAGGGGAAGTAGGTGAAGGGAGTATAGGCGTAGATTAAAATGATTTAATTAACGTCTTAATAGGCTACATAGGCCGAGATAGAAATACCAAAAATAACTTTGGCAAAGTACAACTTTTCAATTTCGTAACCTATTTTCCCCGTATCGACCATGTATCGAAATACTAAATTTTGGTACCATGACCTAGACTTTCCTTAAGATATTGCTTGATTTGAAGTGGAATTGGTCTTTAATAGGATGTTCTAGTATTTTCGTTTATTCGTATACCTGCTATCGTACACACACATATGTAGGTTTTGAACTCGTCGGAGATATATTCGGGACGGTGTGAATGTGTTCGCGAATATCCACAGGGCGCAGTTCGACGTTGTTTCATTTCCTAGTCCATTTCCGTTGGGGGCATTTAAATCGCAGTTACTCGAACTAACTGGAAATAGAAGTCATCCGACGTATTCCATCTTCGAGATTGCATTGAGTAGAAAATACGTGCGTATAATAATAAACATACATACCTTTAGCTCATAAATGTCTGATCATATTTTTTCCTTATTTTTTTGAAAATACCCTGTAATTTCTATTTTTGAGAATGTTGCCCATATTGTCCAAAGTAAACAGAGAGAAAAGAATTTTATTATAATTTCCGAAAGTTTTCAAGAAGACTTAAAATTCCAAACAATTGTAATCAGTTTTTTCTTAGATTAGCATTTTTAAACAAAAAGCATTGTACAGATTTACTATTTGCACCAATTTTAGGTTATGTTAGCGTTTTACACCGGAAATGGACACTTGAAAAACAATTAGTAGATTTTAAAAAATACCAATTATGGTTTACGTTATCGTTTAACACTAGAATCTGGTATTTTAAACAAAATTCATTATAGTTCGAACAGAACTTGCACTTTTTAAACAGTTTCACGTTATATATACGGTTGTTCATACGAAATCAGTTATGTTGACCAAACATTATTAGATTTCAAAGAAATCTTACAATTCAGAAAAGTTTTCTGCTTTGTTATGTGTTTTTCGCCGGGAATCGTTCGTATTTTTTTAATACATAATTTTTAAATTTTTCAACAACTTTAGTTTATGTTGGTGTGTTTTACCTGAAATTGGTATTTTGAAACCAAAAGCATTATATATAAATCTAACGACTTTTGTTTAAAACATTTCGACAATTAAAGTGTTTATTAAAAAAGTACTTGACAAATAAAACTCCACAGTTTGCTTCATAAAAATATGCATTTTTTAAAAAAATTGTACGCATAATGATGCATTCCACCAATCGTAATTGGGTATTTATGTTTGCGGGAATCAAGTGTGTTCTTTTACGACTTGGATATATACTGTAAGAACGTCAAGTACGAAGGTCCCTGTAAGTCGCGTGTAATCACACCTTTAATCTTGTATGCGTGCGTAAACTCTGCGTGGAAGATGCTTATTTTCCAAGAGGTTAATTTCCCCGTTAAACCCTTGAGCGAGCCTCGACAGCGACGACGATGGTAATAATATCGCCCCTCTTCCCCCACCTAATAGTCAGCCCTATATTTAAAATTCAGTAAACGTCGCTGATACACCCAGAAAAAAGAAATTTCTTCATTCAGCAAAATCGTTTTCTTAGCCGCCTTTGCTTCGTTTCAAGAAACATTTTGGTTTAACGAACGAAATTTTTGTTCTAATGACCAAATTCGTTTACTTCCGTCAATCAACATTTTTGGTTGAATCTTTTTATTGATCTTAGAAAATATTTTACTGATTTATAAACATTTTTTTGGTTGCTACAAAATAATTTAAGAGAGCGTCGTGAAAAAAACAATCTACCGTTTGTATCTCGGTGATCCTTATCGACATAAGTGAGCATTTTTCTAGAAAAACTACCGAAGTCGGCTTAAGATTTGGCACGAAATTGACAAAGAAACTTTTCACGATGTGTTTTTACCAACCAGAAATCGCATGATGTAGATTGTGCAAACATTTTAAAGACCTTAACATATATCCTTCTTGGTTTGTAAAAAGGCATTTTGAAACATTTCTTCGGCAATTGTCTATAGAAAAACATCTATAGAGAACGGATCAAGGGATCCGGAAACAGAATCGATTGGGATTAAGTGATTATGTGAAAAATACGTAAAAATATTTGAATCTGGATTACTACAAAATGGCTTGCCGTGAAATTGTCTTGTCGTAAAATTCAGTAGTTAAATAAAACACTATATAATTCACAAGATGACGCAATTCCATAGTGACCCATTTCCATGCAAAGTGTGCTGTGTCCTTTATGATAGATCATTTATAAGTTTTGGTTAAATAAACCAAAATCTTTTCTTATACCAGCAAAGACACGTTGAATTAAGAATGTATGAACGACCAAATTTCACCGACTAAAAAATATTCTCGGATCAACTAAATATTTTTTTGTCCATATAATAACCATATTCCAAGTTTAATTCAACCAAAATTTGGCCCATTGAACGACATCTTTTTTGGGGGTGTGCATGCTCAAGTGCGAGGCGAAGGCACGAGGCTCAGTCTGTTCGTTAATTTCTTTGTTGCGACACACGTTAATGGTCATTGATGCGTGTACCGATATGTGGTCCTAACAGATTAGATCGACATCCGACACCCAACGTAGAGGAGATTTGGATCGAGAGTTTGCGAATGGCTTGTGCCAATATTTGCTTTTAATTCGCCGGATTCATTAGCAGCGACCGGCCACTCCACAGTTATGGAAATATATGGGTATATTTGACTTTTACGCTTTCAACGGTTATTAAACAGGAAAAAAATGTATAGTTCAAACAAAAAAAATTCTGAAAAAATCAAATCGGCAAAACTAAAATATGTTTTTAAAATGTCATATTTGTTTTTGAATAACTTAAGGTATAATGAGTACTGGACTTCCATGTTTGTGCTACAGCGAACATTTCATTCTAAATGACAAACCAATATTTTATAATAAAATTTACAATACCATCATAAATAAATTTCCTTCATTCGATCTTTCAGAACTTCAAACACATGTTTTATCATAACTAGATAAATCTCTAACTAAAGTTCTTGGTCAACCTAATTATTTTGTAACGACAAATATTTTCGGCCAAAGAAACAAATAATTACACCAGCTAAGTAGCAGTACCTTTTTTATTTGCCTCAAAAAGAATTTTTTCGCAGCAAAAATGATCTCTTTGCGATCAACTTCACCTAATATCGTAGCCAAGTAATTTGCTTTGTGTAAAAAAGATTATTATGTAGTTCAAAATAAAACAGGCAAATGGACGATGGTTTTTATTTCAAGAAAACATTTTCTCTAAGTAGATATCACAATACATACAATTACAGGAAATATTGGATATTTACAATCTGAGAAAAAACCTGGAAATTGGTGGGCGATAATTAAAATTAAAAAGTGTTATTTATATTCTTGAAGAACACTTATAAGTAGGAAGGCGGCATTATATCCAAGTGTAAAAAATTTCAGGGAAAATGCGGGACATTTGCTTTATATTTTAGCAGCTGATCTAACTTTAGTAGGTTCATACAGGTTATAGGTTGTATATTATATCGCTGACATCGGTGACATCGAGTGGGTCGTATAACGACCCAAGAAGCATCGAGAGCAAGAGGTCGAACTACGTACTCGTTGTTCCTCTAAAGTCTGCAGGAAAATCGCTTATGGTGTAACAGGTGATACAGCCGTCGGTATCGTTTTTATTAACGTGCTTCTCCGTCCCACAAACGATCTTAGATAAATAATAATACGAGTGAATAATACGGACTGCTTATCCGCGAACATCTTTATCGACGCTCTTGATGCTTGACGAGAACCAAGCTTTTTATCCCGTACCTACGGGGGGTTAATCTTGATTTGTGGATTCGATGTTCAAAAAGGTACGAAGACAAAAAAGAAAGCAAGGAGAAATATGAAAGCAAGAGGGGCTGCTTCTCCCAGGTGAACGTGGATTTAATTCAACGTGATGTATGGAATTCATTTGTCATCCCTTGACGAGAATTTATGCCTCGATCGTTATCCATCTCCTGGGCTAAAAGTTAGCCCTACTTTAAAAGTATGTACTGCTATAATCATTTTTTCTATTGAGACGCACCTTGAATATTGGTTTGAATAAGGGGCCGTCCGTAAACAGCGTCGCAAATTTTAGGGGGGGGGGCAACAATCACGGTAGTTAACAGGGGGAGTACGGGGGTTCAGTGGAAGTAACGTTAACAAATTAGGTAACGATTGTTACGTTTCCTGGTGATAAATCTTAACAAAACTTGCGAAAGTTGATTTTTTCTGCAACTGTTCTCTTTTTTTTTTTTTTTTTTTTTTTTGATAAATCACCATATTTTTTCTGTTTTGAGAGCTAGAATTTTGAGCTGTGAGGTCTGATATTGCAATATCTGTAATTGTTCTTTATTCTTTATCGAAGCTCACGCAGTCACATACGCGAAAATAGCCCAAAATTGGTAAGATAGTTTATGGACGGCCCCTAAAAATTCGTATTTCTCTGAAAGTTTACCAAACTCGTTCTCTTCCAAGCGATTGCGAGCTAATTAAATTAATTCGCTTATGTTTTTTCTATTGACTTGTGTTGATTCCCCTGCATTACGGATTCGCTGAACGACTTTAAAAAGCGACTTTAGAGACTGGAGAGTCACGTTCTCAAGCAAAATGGACGGGCGCCTAGCGGTAGTTGCTCAAGAAACGTGACAAGAGTAAGAAAGGGAATTCGTTGCTCGTACTTACAGAGGTTCTTTTTCGGTGCGAAATTCACCTTAAATTGGTCGCCATACCTCTGGGACCCTTCGTTAGAGGCGCCTACGCGTAACGCGTCATGTTGCGTACATCGTACTTACTCCTAACCTTTCTCCGTAACACTAGTGACTAGACAGAGAGTCACGTATGACGAATTTGTGAGGGTTGCTTCCAAGCAAGCTTGTGTACAAAACTACTTACAACATTTGAGGCAGTAAACCCCGTTTCAATTTTCTCCCAAACATTTACAATGCTTCGTTTGCGCTTTTTCATTAAAAAAAAAAACCCTGCTCTGATTGAGGCGGTGAAATTATTGTTATAAATCTTCAAAATCGTACTCGGATATCTGCATAAGTAGACAGTCAGGAGGGAGTTCTATATCAAAATTCCTACCTTACCGACATCGAGAACATTCTGCAGTGGAAATGGTTTATCTCAATGCTAAGTTTCTAGATTGTTCTGGATGGCGGCATACAATGATACTTCCGTTATTGTGAGAGACAAATTTGCGTAAACAACTCCAAGATCACTTATTACCTGAATTAAACTCTTCACGTGAACACTTCCAAGGTTATATTTTGAATTGGCCTTGCATTTTCTACTGCATCATACCATATATGAACCGTGAAATGTGCAGTGGTACCGGTCCAAATGTGTCCAAAATTGGTCCAATTGGCTCGGTACATTTTCCATTGGGCCAGCACATTACAATTTGATTCGAAATCTCTTATCGCTGATAAATACGATCTGAGGAGGATGAGTACGGAACGTCAATTTAAGAGAGAATAAAAATAATCGTAAAAGCTGGAGAAGTCTCAAACGACTCCGAGATTCCTGCTATTTCGAATCTCCAATGAAAACGCGCTGCATTTCTCGTGGCAGACGACTCGAAAAATCCCTATGTCTCTCAGCGTGCCTCCCGGTTCACTCTAAATTTGGTATCTTCCAAGATCGAAATGTTCGCCTCGAAACGACATATACTGCCTTTTACGCCCGCCTAATTTGACACAATGGCCACCGTTATTCTGAGCTTCGTTTCCTTTATCTACAGAGAAGATAAAAGCCAGGTCTGTTGAAGATCCGGAGGGTGCGGCCTCTGAGTTGTGAACGGTCGCCCTGATAATGTGATATCTCAAATGAGCCTGTTTTAAGAATATCCGCGTGGGTCTCACCTTAAACCTGCATTTCTTGCTCATTTTATATGCAATAAAACACCGAAATTCGATAAAAACACTTTTTTTTCATGAAACTGGCCAAAAGTCGTAAATTAAAAATAATCAATTCACTAATTTTTCCGTATCTGGACATATTGAAGTATTATTATATCATTAAACCATTTCCCTTACAGGGTAGCTGATAAGTAAGTTTTGTATTGATCTATCAATTAGTCTTCGAGAAATCCAGTCGAACGGGTATATATGTAGTGGCCGTATGAGTATCATCAGCCAGTCAGTAATCAAATATTTCACGAAATAGGAACTTTTTCGACCCAAATATTTTTCATTTTTCAAGTATAGAATATCGTATATTCGGTGAAAAAAAGACTCATCCCATTTTTTCACTTTTTTTAAAATTTAACAATGTATCACATAAAAAAGTTGAAATTCAAAATGTCCGATTAAAAATGGAGAAAAAAATGTGTTAAAACAAATGATCAGATTTGTATCAAACTCATTAATCAGATGTTTAAAAAATTAGAATGAGTTTCATGTAAATGGGATGATTTTCTGTAAAGTTTGGTCGCCATTGGATTAGCCATTTTGAATTAAGACTTTTTGACCAAAAATTTGTCATTTTTTACTCGGCGAACCCATCGAAAATGAGTTTTATACCGATCAGATAATTTTTTATCAATTTTATTGTATCGACCATTTTTGCATTTTTACTTTATAAACCTTAATTTCTATTCTGTTCTTCAAAATTCCACTACAAAAAGAGTTTTATATCAATCTGATGACTTTTTAAAAATTTTGGTTGACATATTTGATCTTCTATTTTTAATTGTGACTTTTTCACCCCCAATTTTTAAGCTGTGGCTCAAAAAACCAATACACAATGCGTTTTATAATAATCCGTAGATTTTTAATAAATTTTGGTCGGTATATTGCATCGTTCATTTTGAATTTTAACCTTTTTACCTTTTTGTCATTTAATTTTAGACAAACAACGCTAACTCAACGTGAACAAAAATTTGTTTAAAATTGTACACGTTCTTTTAAATCTGATATTTTTTTATTTAAAATTACATTCAGGTGAAAAATGTTATCGAAGCCTAAAATTGTTGCAAAATTATAAATCTTCTAAAAAATGTATACTAAAAATAATACGTAACCTTAAATTACTCAAAAATTCTAAGTTATATTTGAAAAGTTTTTTGTGAAAAACGCAAACATAACCTAAAATTGTGAAAATATGTGAATCTTCTATTAATTCTAATTTTTTAAATGAAAATAGCAATTTCCGACGAAAAGCGCTAACATAATCTAAATTTGTTAAAAGATTCTAAGGGTTGTTTTTTATTTTTAAATAAAAATTTTTATTTATAAACGCCTAAACTAACCTAGAATTGTTAAAAGTTATGAATCTTCTTTGAAATACATTGTTTTTGTATCATTAAAAATACGAATATACGACGAAAATATTAACATAATCTAATTAGATAATATATTCTAAATCTTATTAAAATTATGATCATCTTCGTTATAAAATGTCAATTTATGATGTGAAACGCTAACGTAACCTAAAATTTGTTTAAAATTACGAACTTATAAAATATAATTATTTTTGTTGACAAAAGGAAAAAAATAAGAAAATGAAACTTAAGCGAAACCGAAAACCGTAAATTGATGAACTAACA
This sequence comes from Druon quercuslanigerum, assembly GCA_010014905.2. Classification (NCBI taxonomy): domain Eukaryota; kingdom Metazoa; phylum Arthropoda; class Insecta; order Hymenoptera; family Cynipidae; genus Druon; species Druon quercuslanigerum. Next base: position 18,516 of record JAAAKG020138954.1, read on the forward strand.
CAATCTAAAGTATGTATAAATTTGTATATTTGTAGATTTAATTTTCAAAATTTAAAATTTGAGGTAAAAAGACAACTTCAAGTAATGAAAAGCCAATTAGGTTTCAACAGCATTTATTGAGGAATGTTCGAAACATATTGTTACACCGCCTTTCTTATATAAATATAAAGTTTTCAATCTTTATATTGCAAATTCGCATGCTTATCGTCTATCATGGTTGATTCCTGTTGAAAAATTCCAGTCCCCTTCACAGTGCCCAGCTCCCCTAGTTTACTCGATAACCTCATTACCTACCCTTTTCCTTTGCCATAGAAATCTGCACGATTTGCAAGTTGGGGAAATTGTTCAGTTTCTGTAGCTTTGATCCAGGGTGATTAAGAATTAAAAAATACGAAAAAATCGTCTATTTGGAATCTTTGACTTTTACCGAGGGTTGGAAGTGAAGTAGGTATACAGTATTACTTATCGCACTTGCTGACGACGCTCCGTCTGCAATTATTTTCAAGACTTTCTTATATATGTCAAACTAATCGCTTTATTAGATTTGAAAGACAACCCTTTGATGCAACGTCATCTCCGTTCTCGAAACGAGATTCTCTGCTTTCCTTTCAGAATTCAGCGATCCTCGAAGCTTATCCGATGACTTTTTTTTTACTATACGCGTTTGGTTGTTTGTTTATGACGAGCGTTTGAAGGGACACAAACCGTTCTGATGTCGTCATAAACTTTATGGCTGACGTATATCCTCCTTTTACCGTCAACCACATCTATGGTTGTGTCTTGTTATTTGTCGTAATGCAAGCGAGAGACGTTACTTTAAGAAGTCTGCCTCCAATGCCAAATATTATATCACGAAGGTCTCAGATTATGTTGTTTTCTTCATCACGAGAACGATCTCGATAATTTATTATAAAACAGATTTTTCTTAACATGTATCTATTATTTAAATAGAGCTTTTGTTCCACGTTGGGTATATGAAGGGTGGTTGTGGTCATAAAAATGTCATAATCATAAACCTCGTTGTTTCATAAATAAGTCAAAGTAGGGACTCTATGCCTACAAAAGAGAGTTTTCTAGCCTATTGTGACTAAATAAGTTGTTCAAAATTCCCCTCGCCCATATTTTCCTTCCCCTACTCTCTCTTAATTCCTCTAATCCCCCTCTCCACATTTCAACCTTCGCTTTTCCTTCGTTCCCCAACTTCATCCTCATATACTTCCCCTCCTCTCACTTCCCACGAATTTCCCCTCACTTCCACCACCCCCTACATTCTCCTCACGTGCCCTAGTTTTTCTCCCCTCACTTCCTCCTACTTACCCTCTTCTCATTTTCCACCACTTCTCTTACTTTCCCTACCCTCATTTCCCCTACTTACCCCTCTTCATTCTCCACACTTCGTAGACTTTTTTCTAAATCGGAAGTATCAAAAGTTAAACATTCAAGGACGTCTGAACCGTTTCCAATTGGAATGTAGAATATGGCGCAATATTCGTATGTGAGTACCCGCGCACTGCGCCGTTCCGCTACGTTGCTGGTGTTTTTCAGGCTGAGAAACAGCATGGGCCAGCAGTTCTAGGAATTACTAAACTGCGAATGACTTAACCAATAGTCGAGTGAAAGAGGTTCTGTCTGTGGCTGCCAAACCCTAAAAATGAGATTTTTACTTAAAAATGAGATCATTTCAATGGGAATTGTGGCAAACACGTTTCTTTCTGCGGCACAACGGCTATAAAATTACAATTTAAAAAATCCCTGACTTTCCCTGAATTTTTCATGACTTTCCCTGAACAATTTTTTATTTTCCCTGACCGTTCTAAATTTTGCTTTTAGAAGAATTTTGAATTCAAAAAGATCCGTTTTTGAACAAAAACGGAAAGAGCTTAGTTTTAAGTTAAAATCATTACTTTTTCATGTAAACCCATTAATTTTTAACCAAGAAAAAAAGATTTAATAAAATAATTAAATTTTAACAAAGTGATGCATCTTCGAAAAAAATGAATTCACAACTAAAACAGACTAATTTTCAACCAAAAAAGATTTTTCAGTCAAAATCTCATCTCAAAGATGTTGAATTTTTAACCAAAAATATTAACTATCTGTCAAAATAATCAAATTTACAACCTAGAAAAGATGAGTTTCCAACAAAGAATGTTTGATTTTTAACTGAAAAAGTTAATTTTTAAACAAAAAATTAAAACGTCAACTTTTCAGTTAAAAAATTCAAGTTCATTAAAAAACTAATGTTTAATGAAATAAATGGATTTTTGAAGAATAAGATAAAGTATCAACTAAGAAGATTAAAGTTCTACACACAACATAATTTTTAACAAAATAAATGAATTTCCAAGCAAATATTTGAGTTTTAAAAGTAGTTTTGAATTAAGATAATGTACCATCAACCAAGAAAATGAATTTGTAACAAAGTAGTTCCAATTTCAGCTGAGTAGTTGAGCAATATTTGATAAATCAACCAAACAGAATTTTAATGTTAATCAAAATCAGTCAAATTCAGGCAAAAATACGTATTTTTAGCAATATTTTTTAATTCTCCTCCTAAACACATTAATGTTCAACCAAACAGTTGTCATTCTAAATTAAAAAATATACAATTCCTACCAAAATAGTCGAATTTTTAACGCAAAAAGGCCAGATTTAAACAAAGCAGTTGAATTTTCAACCGAGAAGCATGAATTTTTAAGGAAATTAAAGAATTTTAAATCAAATTGTACAATTAACTTTAACATCAGTTTATCAAAAGTTTCCCAGCTTTCCTTAACTTGCTGAGATTCCTTGACTTGTAGCAACTCTGTGCAAATATATTTGGCTTTTCTTTCTTTTGGGAACGTTGCTAGTCTCTCCTAAAAAATAAATCTTTATCCAATTGATACAAATCCTTTTAATTCACAATATAACCGTGCACACGCTACAAGCGCAGTTTCGATAGTCAACGAGATAGATGTCTAAAACGCAGGCAAGAAAGCTGCTAAAAAAGAGAAAAGACGATTCCAGTCGCAATATTCTCTTCTCCTAGTCGATACATCATCCGGTGCAACACAAGATGGCAGACACATTGGAATCCTATCATAGATAATAAATAATTCATGTCCTCGTCTCGACTGTTTTCTTCCGATCAACCATCCGACGATCAACCGGTTGTCCGACAACTTTGAGCTCTAGCAACGAAACTTATGCTGCTGTCCTCGCAGTTATAAACAAGTTCAAACTTATCACATTTTTAGTTTGAGGAATTTTTACATTATTTATTTATCTATCTTAATTACCGATGGCTCATCTATGTGAAACTCACGAGGACACTAGACATTAAAATCATATTAGAGTGCTATTACCATTAGCATACAATTATTTTAATCAACTAGTTTAATAGTAGAATGTTTTCATGACAATTTCGATCTATAATATCCAATATTGACATTAGAAAGTTGTTTTAACGAAAGAAAGGAAATTAATTGATTATCTGAAGATAAGAAAAAGGATAGATTCTATATTCTCTCACCACATCAGACACACTAATCGTTTCGTTTTTATCATGCGCCCTTTCTCAATCACCACCTCGGTGTACATATCTTCCTTCCCGTGAAAATTCATTGCTGAGATAAGACTTTTTGTCGGACCGCTAATATACTACTGCCATCAGAGTTATCTTAGGCACATCGATTAACACAGCATCGACGGGAACAATAATTAATTTAAACGATTATGTGTCTTCTTCCAAGCAACTGTCTTCTTTTTAAATTTATTTATCAAACTGATAGAAAGTTCTTCTATAATGGTCCATTGCGTCGTTAAAAGGATAAGCACCACCTAAATTTATAAGCTTTTCACTTTACAGAGTTTCGACATTCTTAATTTTTTTCAAGATAAAGCGTGTTCTTACTTAAAAAAACATCCATTTATTTTCTACTGATTACGAGAATCAATTGATTCTTTCACGAATGGAATATCATTCATAAGAATATTATTTTTACCAAATTAATAGTTTTTAGACAAATATAGTATAACTAGAAAGTTATATTCGTGTAATACTTTGCATTTAAACTGCAATTTTCCAGAATGTAAGCGAGAAGTGGAATCCCTTGTTAGTTTCAAACTATGTTTAGTGAAGACCTTAAGCATGGCTATCGTATGTCGTAAAACCAAAAAGAAGTGATAGCGTCTCATATAAGAAACACATGATACGCGTTTCAGGTTAAATAAATTCGATATCTATCGTATAATCGTTGCATTACATGGATAATGGAAATCTTCGACGCTTGATTTTACCTCTTATTCTCCCTCACCTTTATACATATATACAAAAACTCTTCTCCAAGTTCCTCTTTGACCTTTTTAGAATACAGCTCAGCTTTCGTATTTTTTTTTTTTTTTTACATTACAAGGAAATAATATCTTTAAGTAATCGCGCTTTGAACATCTAAACTCACAAAATGTGGGTTGTTATTTTCATCTTTTATCTTCTAAGTTTCCTTTGTTATATTTTTATTGGAATAGTTTTGAATAAGCTCGACTTTTGAACTGACTAAATTTCAAAGTGCGCAGAGACCGAGGCTGTAGACTCTGGAGGCACAGGTGGGTTCGTCATATCTTGACTAATTAGACTGGCATTGTCCGAGCAGCCCTCAGTGATCCGCGAGTCATGAATTAATCATCCCTTCCTGCACCTCGACCACTTTCGCTTCTCACGTATACCACTGTCCCAGACTAAAGGAAATTCTATACTTCTCCCGGAATAATGGCAAGTCTTTTAGTAACAGTAGAGAATAATTTCAAAGCCAACAAAATCATTTTATTTCCTTTAAAAAATGAAAGGTGAGATAAAAATGAAAAATTCATTTGAGTTTTGAACTACATAGTAAAATTCAAAGATATTTTTTATCGGAAAGTGGAACGCGTTAAAGAGTTCGCAACTGCTCTTGAAGAAGATAAATAAAACTTTTTTTTGTTGATTCTCAACCAATCTATTCAGGTCAGAACAGATAGAACAATATAAAAAAGAGAGAGAAATATTAATGTTTCAATCAAAACCAACCTCTCACTATTCTTTCTCCGCCTTTTTTTGTACTACTATAGGGATCAACCATGTTTTGAAGCCTTAGACTTCCTCATCAGGAATTATTAATAGGGCAACTGCCGGTATAAGCAATAGAACCTTTTGTTAATTAAAATTCGCATAAGTTTGTTACCTGCTCTCTCTTTTTTTTAATAACAGCTCCATGAATTCTCTCTTTTTATTTGTCTTATAATAAAGCATCTTAATATATGTTAGTTAAATTCATAATCATGTGTGATTCTATGGTTTGAAAGGACTGCGGGTGATGTCTAGAAATTCTATGAAAATTATTTTGATGTTCTTCTATCTTAGTCTGAGTCCTCTACGTGTTTGCCCTATATACATTGTATAAAAATCTATACATTTAAATTTGTAAATGATACTTTGTTTATCCAGTTGCTCTTACCTATATTTTCCGAGTTTTAGAATCATATTACTCTTGAACAGAACTCTATATATCGTGTGTATCTGATCGCAAAGGATTTTTGAAACCTCCATCACTCTAGAATTGTAAAAGTACCCATTCAAAGCATTGAAAGTGTTTTCATTTGTTTTGGAAAATTGATCTTTTTTAGTTTAAAATTTGTTTTCTTATGGTAGAAAAATATTCTTCGTGGTATAAAATTTCCTTTTTTAGATTAAAAATGGATCAGTTTGATTGAAGATCAACTTTGTCGTTCGTAAAATGCAACTTCTAGGCTGAAATTTCAAAGACTTTTTTGCAAAATTAATTTATTTGCTTGAAGATTTAGAATTTTAGTTGAAAATTCATGGTCTTGGTTAAAAATTCATTTTTTTGTTTTTGTACATCACCTTTCACTTAAGAAAAGCTCACACGTTCTTGCTGATGTTTTTTATTGCTATTGAAGGGTTTTTTATTTTGCTTAGTTTTTTCGTTTCAAATCTAAATTTAGGGTAGATTTTTTAAAATTATTAGTACTCTTTATTATTATTCTCTTTGTGTCTTGTGAGCTTTTTTGTGTTATGATTCCGGTACATAAAATGGTTCATGAGAAAGTAGATTTCGATTCGTCCTTAGAAGAATAAATAAAAGTTTTAAGATTTTTTTTTTGTTGCTCTTAGCAGTTTACCTTATAAGTCCTTGGCTTATTGTTCTAAAGTAAATAAAGAAACTCGTTATAAAGTGGATACCTCTGAAAAGGCAAGATCGAGAACACCAAAAAAAGTCGGCCATTTCATTTGAAGAGGATCGGGTTTTTGTCCATAGGCATAAATATGTAGGACTCGCGTGGATCCAACGCCCAGCGAGAAGTTGAATTTTGAGCCGAGGGTGACGTGGCCCTGAATTCAAAATGATGTGCAGCAAGTGGCGGTTTCTGTTCCACCATACGAGGGCTTTAAAAGTTACCAACGTGAACCGCCGAGTGGAACCAATACACTAAATTAAAATCAGACAAAACTTTTCTGATTAAATTAACCAAGTAGGCTTTGAGTGAAAAATCAGTCATTTCTACTTTAAAAAGAGCCGTTTTAACATTATGTATTAATCAGTCAGTATATGTTTGACTAAATAAATAGCCATTTAAAATTACTGGTTTTCAGTCGTTAGAAGTGACTAATTTGTCTGTTGTAATGAAATAGAAAAATTGTCTGAGAATTAAAATTTAGTTAAAATCAAACATTTTAATAAATTATTAAAATTACCATAAATCACTAATTAACACATTGCGCATTAACGATTAGAACAATAAAATTGACTAATCATGACAGAAAATTCATTTTTTTGTTGTTGTTGAAAATTAAAATACATGTTTGAAAGCTGAACTGTGTTGTTAAAATATCGTTTTTTTGGGTAATGATTCATCATTTTAATTTAAAATTCATCTTTTTCATTGCAAATTAAAATTTTATTTTTTTATCAAAAGTGAAACTTTTTAGTTGAAAATTTTTGTAGAAAATTAATATTCTTGTTTGAAAACTTTTTCTTTTGGTGAATGATTTTTAATTTTAATTAAAAATTCATCTGTGTTTAATTTAAATATTCAACTTTGTGGTTGAAAATTCATTTTTTTTGTTAATATTTTATCTATATAGTTACAAATTTAGCCATTTGGTTCAATAACTCATTTATTTTGTTGAATTTTTAAAAAAATTTATCTTTTCTATTTAACTTTTTGGATGAAAATTCGTCTTTTATGGTTGTATATAAATTTTCTTGGCAGAAAATTCATTTTTTGTTTTAGCAAATTCAACTACTTGTTTGAAATCTAAACTGCGTTGTTAAAATATGATTCTTTTGGTAATGATTCATCATTTTAATTAAAAATGTATCTTTTTGATTGCAAATTAAAGTGTTTTGTTGAAAATTTTATTTTTTTTATCTTTGTAGTTTAAAAGTCCTCTTTTTTGGTAAAAAATTGATCTTCTTAGTTGAAAATTCATTTTTTAAAGTTAATGATTCATCATTTTAGTTGAAAATGTATCTGAAATTGAACTATTTTGTTGATTTTTTGTTTAATTGAAAGTTAATCTTTTCAGTTGAAAATTTATATTGTTTGGTAAAAAAAATCTTCTTTGTTAAAATCGCACAATTTTTTAAATCGTCAATTATTTTAGTTGAAAAGTCATCTGTTTAATTAAAAATTGAACTATTTTGTTGCAAATTTCTTGATTTTTTTAAATGAAAATTGAATAGTTTTTTGCAAATTTCTTGATTTTTTTATTAGAAATTAATTCTTTTTAGTATCATGTGCTTTCTTTTGGTCTAAAAATATCTATTTTGTTGTATATTAATCTTCTTGTCAGAACATTCATTTTTTGTTTTAGCAAATTCAACTATTTATCTGAAAGCTAAACTGCGTTGTTGAAATATGATTCTTTTGGTGAATGATTCGTCATTTTAGTTGGAAATTAACCTGTTTGATTTAAAATTAAAATGTTTTGTTGAAAAATCTATTTTATTAATAAAAATTTAAAGTTTGTAGTTTAAAAGTAATCTTTTATAGTAAAAAATTCATCTTCTTGGTTGAAAATTCATTTTTTAAGTTAATGATTCATCTTTTTAGTTGACAATTTATCTGTTTCGTTGAAAATTGAACTATTTGATTAATTTTTTTTTTAATTGAAAGTTAATCTTTTCAGTTGAAAATTTGTATTTTTTGGTAAAAAAAAAACTTCTTTGTTAAAAAGGCAATATTTTTAAAATCATCCATTATTTTAGTTGAAAAGTCATCTGTTTAATTGAAAAATAAACTATTTTATTGCAAATTTCTTAATTTTATTATTGAAAATTAATTCTTTTTAGTTTCATATGCTTCCTTTTGGTGGAAAAATGAACTATTTTGTTATATATTAATCTTCTTGGCAGAAAACGTATTTTTTGTTTTAGCAAATTCTACTGCTTGTTTGAAAGCTAAATTGCGTTGTTAAAATATGATTCTTTTGGTTAATGTTTCGTAATTTAATTGGAAATTCATCCGTTTGATTGAAAATTAAAGTGTTTTGTTGAAAACATTTTTTTTTTATAAAAAGTTAAACTTTGTAGATTAAAAGTCCTCTTTTTTGGTAAAAAATTGATTTTCTTGGTAGAAAATTCATTTTTTTAAGTTAGTGATTCATCATTTTAGTTGAAAATTTATCTGTTTCGTTGAAAATTGAACTATTTGGTTAATTTTTTTTTTAATTGAAAGTTAATCTTTTCAGTTGAAAATTTGTATTTTTTGGTTAAAAAAAAATAAACTTCTTTGTTAAAAAGGCACTATTTTTTAAATCATCCATTATTTTAGTTGACGAGTCATCTGTTTAATTAAAAATTAAACTATCTTGTTGCAAATTTATTAATTTTTTTATAGGAAATTAATTCTTTTTAGTTTCATATGCTTCTTTTTGGTGGAAAAATAAACTATTTTCTTCAACATAAATTTTGTAGATTGAAAATTAATTTATTCTATTTGTGTTTGAAAATTAAGCTTTTTAATAGAAAATTCAACAGATTGGTTCAATTAAAATAAATCAATGTATCAGTGAGTCCAATTGACGGCCGCACCGGCTGAATAATCTCTCTCGCAATCACTCCAGGCGAAGAGTTTCACAAAGTCATCATATGTCATAGATCACACAAAAATACTTAAAACTGACTGATAATCCCCCAGTAATTACATCCACTAAGTAAAGCTCTCCAATTAATGAGTAAATTAATTATACTAAAATCTGAGGATTTTAATGAATGTGATATAAGTAAAAGTTTCACCGTGAGCTCTTGAGAAGTTAAGCATGTCCGGGGAATGTTAGTTTTAAAATTTAAACGAACCAGCAGGCGCGGAAGATTTCCGTTCAGCTTGTCTGTAGCGACAGTGGGTAATATCGTACAGACGAGAAAAAACGAAAATCAACGAATCCCAGAGGAGCGGTCGGTGGGCGTCGAAGTACCGACGACGGCACTCGAGGGTTTTACAATTCATAAAGTGCTTTGTCGCCGAAAATCCCGAAAAGCCAGCTGGTCCGTTGCCAAGGACTATATACTTCAATCCTCGATACGAGCACATAAGCATTGTATCGCAAGGCAGATGAACAAAAAAGAGAATGATCGTTTTAATTTTCCGTACTATCCATAGATTGCGTTAAATTTATGCATACATCTCTTATTTTAGGTGCAACGAGTGATAAAGTTTCACCGCGATACTCGACTCTTTTCCATTTAACATTTCCCTTCCTTTACATAATTCATTTTCATATGGGCAATAAAGAGAATCAAATTTATGAGCCCCGTTTTAAACAAGATGTGCCATATACGCAAATTTCTTTTTATTCTTCCATTTTTTCAGGAAAATTAAAAACTACAGGGATCACTGTTCGTCCCCTTTTTACTCTTTTTCCCTTTTTATCCATTAAATTTGAAAAATTCTCTAAAAATTCTACAATGGAGAATTTTTCTCCAATTCCCTCAAAATCATACACAGATATTCAAGGCATTATATTAGATTTGAAGGACAACGTCAACATCCGAGAAATCGCTAATTTTCTAGATTATTCCATCTGGAAAATAAACCCAAAAGATAACTCAATTCATTGTTAAAATTTCAACCAAATAGATTTTAACTTTAAATAAAACATTAATAATCAATAATTCATTCAAAAAAATATAATTTTTTAATAGAATAGTTGATTGTTCAACCAAATTGTTAACTTGTCAAGCTAAAAACACGAATTTTCTACAAACAGTTAAATCTACAAATTGTTAAATATTCAACAAAAAAGTTAATTTTTTAACTAAATAGTTGAATTTTTTTTCAAGACTTAAATTATCAAGTCAAGAAGACAATTTTTTTACAGCGAATTTGATTTTTCTACCCTAAAATAGACATTTTCAACGTAAAAGTTAATTTTCAGCTTTTCACCGAAATATTTGAATTTTCTACGAAATTGTTCAAATTTAAAAAAGACGTCTTTTCTCAAAAATAAATGATTTTTTGTTTTAAAAAATTTAGAATTTTCAACAAAAAATTTAACTTCTAAGACACTTAGAAAACAATAAATTTCCATAAATGAATAAAATCTTTAACCAGAAAAGATTTTTCACTCAAGAAAGAAAATAGTTGGCAACCAAATTATTAAATTTTCTAGAGAAAAGATGAATTTTCTACCAAATAATTGAAATTTTCACCAAACAGTTCATTTTTATTCAAATTATTCAATTTCTAGGCTAAAAATACAACTTTTTGACAACACAATTAAATTTTCAATTGAAAAAGGATAAAGTTAACAAGATCGTTGAATTTTTAAAAATATTTATTAATTTTTAACGAAAAATATAATAGTTGATATTACAACCAAGAAAATATTTTAATTTTAAATAAAAAAAAACAGTCGTATTTAACCAAAAAGATTAATTTTCAAAATGATTGTTACTTAAATTATAAAATATTTTGATTTGAAAGCAAAAAAAATTCATCTAAAAAAGACGAGCTTTAAGCAAAATAATCAATTTTTGAACAAAAAAGTGGTTTTAGTTAGAAAAATGTAATATTCAACAAATTTTTTTTATTTTTAAACCAAAGAAAAAAGTTCTACAAAACAGATAAATTTTTAACCCAAAAATATGAATTTTTAACAATAAAGTTGCAATGATGAATTTTAAAACAAAAAAGTTCATTTTTAACCAAATAGTTGATTTTTCAACCAAAAAAGATTTTTTAAGCAAGACAAAAAAATGTCAACCACATTGTACAATTTTCATGTCAAAAAGACGGAATTTTGCACAAAAAAGTTAGTTTTCACCCGAAAATACGATTTTTGAATCAAAAAAGTAAATTTTGAACCAAATAATACAATTTTTAATCAAAAAGGTGAATTCTTAACAAGAAATGTAATCATTTATATTTCAAGTAAAATATATTTCCATTTTGAATTAGAAAAGAGAAGATTTGAATAAAACGATATTTAAGTTAAGAGATAAAAATATCTCAACTAAATTGTTGAATTTTTGAGGCCAATAAGACAAAAGTATACAACATATTTTTTAACGGTACTTAAAAAAAAATAAAACAAAAAAATGACTAAAAAAGGCGCTTCTTTTAGAGGGTACTATTGTCTAATATTTACGAGATATAAAAAGTTTATAATAGAATATAAAATCTTCTTGTAATCCCCCTTTTTCGGAAGAAATCTCACTTTTTTGCCTAAAACTTTACAACTAAACCGCTGTGATCCTTGAAAATAGGAAATATTAATTACTTTTTTTTCACCTGTGCAACGAGGCAAATTAGATTCACGATTCACGCAACGAACGCTCATATATCGCAAGTTGAACGCGCGACTCTGATGTTAAAACTATTTAACGTGTCTAACTGGTAGGCACGATAATCAGTAACTATCGGACCGTCACGAAACGATTCATGAGCTTGAATAGCCCTACATTTGTCAGTGGTTAAGTATATACATATAGCTCTACAAAGTCTACCTATAGTAATGCCTCTACTTGTGTGTTGTACCAAAGCCAAGAGATAGAAACTACCCACCCCTACGATGTACGCTTCCATTTAGACAGAAAATTGGATTCAACATCTAGATGTTCAAATGCGAACCATCCACAACAACATAAAAGTTGATTTGCATCAAAATAGACATTTTTAACATTTAAAGCTCTTCGCCAGTGATGATTCCTAAAGAGGTTGATCAGCGACCTGGGTCGGAGCTTCATAATATAATAATAATAATTTTCCTTCATCTATGGTGGCAGGTACGAGAGTTAACATTCTTGCCCCTATTTTTCTCTTTCCCCCTTTTGTGAAGAATTCCTCGTGTTCCACATGTGTCCAAAGACTTCTAAGTTAATTATGTTGAATTGAAAATTCTACTACTATATTTTTTGTTGAGAATTCATCTTTTTCGTATGAAAATTCTTCTCCTGCAAACTGTTTAATTGAAAATCAAGCTGTTTATTTAAGGATTCAGTGATAAAATACCTCCTTAGATTAGAAGTTCAACTTTTGGTAGAAAATTCATCTTTTTTGGTTGTAAATTAATTTCATTATAATTGAAAAGCCTACTATTATATTTTTGGTTCAGAATTTATCTCTTTTGGCTGAAAATTTACTTACTTGGTTGAGTAGTCAACTACTTTGTTAAAATCATATTTTTTGGTGGAAATTTGAACAGCTTTGTAAAAGTTAAATTTGTTGTTGAAAATTTGTCTTTTTAATTTGAAAATTCATTTCCTTTTAGTAGAAATTTTATCTTTTTTTGTTAATAATTAATCTGTTTTAGTGGAAGATTCAACTGTTTTGTTTTGAAAATTATCCTCTTTTTTGGTTTGAGTATCAAGTACTACATTTTTCATTGAAAGTATTTTTTATTTACTGGATTTTATTTTAGTTTATTAATTTATTATATTATATTATTATATATATTATATTATTATTATATTTTTATTTATTGGTCCAGAATTTATCTTTATTAATTAAAAATGAACTTTTTAGTTGATAGTTTATTTACTTTGTTAAAAGCTAATCTTTATTTGTAGACGATTTATCTGACTTCTTAAAAATTCATTTTCTATTGGTTAAAAATTATTCTTTTTTAACTTGAAATTTAACTATTCCATTTTTTGTTGATCTTTTGTAGTTGAAAATTTAAGTACTGGGTAAAAATTCGTATATTTTTTCCAAAATTCATCTTTTTTAGTAGAAAATGAATCTTCTTGGTTAAAAGTAATCTGTTTGTGTTGAAAATTCAACTATTTTGGCAAAAATTCAACTATTATGCTGTCAATTTATGTTTTTGGGTTGAAAATTGAACTGTTTCGTAAAAAAACTAGTTTTTTCATCCTGACATTTCAAGATTTTGGTACGAAATTCAATTATACGGTTAAAAATGATTCTTTTAAAATGAAATTTCATATTTTCAGGGTTAAATTTTAAATTTTTTAGAAAACTCTTCTGTCTCTTTTTTTTATAACTCTTTTATAACTTTTATAACTCTCTTTTTATATCTCTTTTTTTTATAAATATAATCCTTTTTTGTTAAAACTGCAATTTTTCTCTTAAAAATTAACTGTTTCGGTGAAAAATTAACTTTTTGAGTAAATTCTCGTTTTCGGATTTAAAAATTAATTTTTTTTAGTAGAGAAATCATAGTTTTAGTTAAAAATCAATTTTCTTGCCATAAAATTTAAGGATACCGTTTATGGTTCAATTCATGATTTTTTAAAACTTCATCTTTTTTGGTAAACTAAATTAATTTTAAGGATTTAAGATTCAACTCAAAAATTCGTCTTTACAGCATTTTTTTTTTTAAATTAACAGTTCAATTTCAAGTGTGATTCTGATTTAAAATTAAAATGTTTTTAGTTTAAAATACCAACTATTATATGTTTCGTTAAAAATTTATCTTCTTTAGTTAAATATTAACTTAATTTGTTGTTAAAGATTCATAGTTTTGGTTGAAAATTCATGTTTTTATTTGAAAATTGAACTAACTTGTTGAAAATTCGATTTATGGTTTAAAATTGATGTGTTTTGTTAAAAAATTGTCTTTGTTAGTAACAAAAGAAATAATCTATTCTGCTGTCATTTTATGTTTTTGGGTAGAAAATTCAACTGTTTCGTAAAAAACTAGTTTTTTCATCCTGACATTTCAAAAATTTGGTAGGAAATTCAATTATACGGTTAAAAATGATTCTTTTAAAATGAAATTTCATATTTTCAGGGTTAAATTTTAACTTTTTTCTTAGAAAACTCTTCTGTCTGGCTTGAAATTTAAAGCATGTAGTTTAATTTTTTTATTCTTGACTGATCCATCATCTTTTGGATGAGAATTCAACTCTTTTGTTAAAAATTCGTATTTTTTGTTTTAACATTCCTCTTTTCAGCATGAAGATTCAACTATTTGGTTAATAATCGTCTCTTTTGTTGTCCAGTTCAACTATTAGTTTTTAAATATAACTTCGGTTGAAAATTAATCTTTTTATTGAAAATGTAACTAATTAATTGAAAATTCATCTTTCTTGACTGAAAATTAACTCTTGTTTTTTTTTGTTTTTTTTTTTTTTGCTATAAACTCATATTTGTTAGTTGAATATTTAACTGTTTAGATCTACTAGTCTTAACCAAAATGGTTATAGTATTCATCTGGATCAAAATTTCTCTAAAAAATTCAACTATTTTGTTAAAGTCTTTTTTTTAATTAACTGTTTTGTTTAACATTCGACCTTTCGGATTGGAAATTCATTTTTGATGGTAGAAAAGTCATCATCGTCTGAAAACTCTCTTAGCTGAAAGTGAACTTTTTTGGCGTACCCCCTCCCCCTTACCTTTAAGAGAATCGATATTTAAATATATGTAAAAAAAATATATACTGTATGGGTAGGACTGTTAACATTTTTGTCCAGAATGCGTGTTACCAAACGCACGATTTCTTTCAATTCCAATTTGCAAGTATTTTCACCGGGAACTAAGTAAAGTACTCGGATCGGATGGTGAACGATACCAAAGCTTGGGGGCTTCCATTCCTCGGGTTTTACCGTGACAGCAAAATTGCTCTACCTTCTTAAATTGCACGATTTGAAGAAAAGAAAAAAATAACGGAGCGAAGACTCTTACGTTAAGCCGAGCTTAATTTCACGGCTCTCTCTTTCTCTCTCTCTCTCTCTCTCTCTCTCTCTCTCTCTCTCTCTCTCTCTCTTTCTCTTTCTCTCCAACCCCAAGGGCTTTGAGGCAATTTCATTCAACGATTTTGTTCTAGCGCTCCTTTTAGTCCACCCGATTTTGATTCATGATACTAATCATTTTCTCATATAAATCACTGATACCGACGCAGCGAAGTATATGCTTGATTTACAGTTATTTTAAAATAGAGAAATTTGATTAAACTGAGGCCAAAAGTATCTCAAAATAGGGGAAAAAGGGTGATTTTTCACAAAAATAGGGGAATAGTAGGGGAAGAAATTCGTATCAATAAAATGAACTTAGGTGCTTTCCTAAGACTTCTAGTCGAAGATTTCAACATAAAAGCTTAAATTTCAATAAAAAGTATTTATTTTTTACCCAAAAACACGGATTTTAAACAGAAGAATTGAGTTTTCATTAACTTCATTCATTGACTTTATTAAGGTAAAAAATCAAATGTATTAATTAAAATAATTCTTCAGTTTTACAAGCGTACAATTTGATAATTTCTTTGTAGGTATTTAAATTTTGCTTCCTCTGACACTTTATTTTCAAAGCAAAATTTTCATTTTCTTTAACCCAATATTTTAAAAGTATAAATTTTAAAAGTCTATATACATTATTATAATTTCTTTTTCACGAATTCATCTTTTTTTTAAAATAAATTTGATCTTTTTTTGTTGAAACTGCAATTGTTCTTTTAAAAACGATCTGTTTCGGTGAAAAATTAAATTTTTGGTTGAAAACTCGCATTTTGGGATTTAAAAATTGATTTTTTAAGCAGAGAAATCATAGTTTTAGTTAAAAATTAATTTTATTGACATAAAATTTAACGATTTCATTTATGGTACAATATTTATTTTTTCTTTCTTTTTAGTTGAAAATTCAAATATTAGGCTGATAATTTATGATTTTTTTAAACTTCATCTTTTTTGGTAAAAAAATTAATCCTAAGGATTTAAGATTCAACTTAGGTTCAACTGTGATTTTGATTTAAAATTAAAATTCTTAAGTTAAATTTTAACTCATTGGTTGAAATTTGAACAGCTTTTTTCAAATTTATGTTTTTTTTTCGTGAAAGATTCATAATTTTGGTTGAAAATTCATCTCTTTGTTTGAAAATTAAACTACCTTGTTGAAAATT
>JAAAKG020138955.1:0-12493 GCA_010014905.2 Druon quercuslanigerum
AAGATTGCGCTTTGGCACACGTTTTTAGGAACCAAAAATAAAGGTCGAGTAAAGTAAGCTAAAGTAAACTCAACTGAATTTTATCTATATACTTGCTAAAAACCGCTTTACGCTAGGATGCTAAATATTTGTTTACATCTTGAAAAATATCAACCCGCTTGTTACAATATTGAAACAGACGTATTTTTATTATCTTGTTTTATGATTTAAAAAGATGTCGTTTTCCCAGAAACTAAAGTGTTTAAGTATTGTGTGAACATAACATTGGCCACTTTTGTAGAAATAAAACATATTTGCTTGTTTCAAAAATTAAAGAAAAGTTTTTTGAAAGTATGCTCCATCTGCAGCTACAACCTTTGCCCATCCATCAGGAGGTTTAGGTTTTTCTTGCCTGAAGAAATCCTGGTATTTTGAGATCATCCAATTATCAAGCCAAATTTTGATACGTTCGAATGAAGTGAAGCGTTCTCTCGGAAGAACCGCACAAGTCGTGAAAAAATATTTAGATGGACAGGACTGGGAAGCAGTAACTCACCCCGCATATTCGTCAGACTTAGCTCCTGCGAATTAATACTTGTTCTGGACAATTCAGTCAGATCTTCCGGGAGACCGGTTGACTTTATTGCGCCGGAACACAATTTGGCTTGATAATCGGATCAGCTCAAAAAACCAGGATTTTCTTAGGCAAGTAATACCTTAAACTAACTGAAAGATGGGAAAAAGTTGTAGCTGCAGATGGAGCATACTTTCAATAAAATTTTCTTAAATTTCTAAACAAGCAAATGTATTTTATTTTACCAAAAAAGTGCGGAATCATATTTACACACCCAATACTTATATTTTTGGAAAACGGCACGTTTTTAAATGATAAAAACGAGATAATAATGAAAATACGTCTGTTTCAATATTGTAACCCGCGCGTTACAGCGTAGAGCAGTGGCCTTCTGCGAGGAGAAATTAGGTCCCAAATACTTGTTTACTAGATTTTCCGTTTCCACTACTAGGCCGCCTTACCCAGTACGGAGAAATCCCGTCTCATTCTTACATATGAGTAGATTGTCGTGCTAGTGGAAACGAAAGATGTGGTAAATGAGTATCTGGGACCCAATTTCTGCTCGCGGAAGAATCCTGGCGTGGATCATTCTTTTAGAAAAAACTCCTCGCCTAATCAAAGGGACTAGTTAAAGTTGAATTATAAGGGGGCAACGAAAGAGCACAGAATCGCAGAATCGCAAAAACAGTGATCCGAACTTTCGCATGTAGAGGTACTGTGCTTACGCTGGAACGCTGATGAGAAACACAACGCGACAACCTGTTACGATGACAATAATAAGCCCCGCTGTGTTCCTTTTAGGCATAGCTAGCACATGCGCAGTACCTCGAAAAAGCTGGAGAATTCTATTCTCTGTCTTTGTTTTCTACGTCTCTTCAAGAACTTAAGAAAATTTGAGCCATTTGCTCGTGCCATTTAAGACTAACTTTCCTATGGTATATCTTTTATGCGTATATAAGCCAATTTTCCTAAGGGCATTCCTATTTTAAATTTTACGAAAAGAATTATAAAATATATGACAATGATTTAAAATTTGAAGTCGACATCACTTTGTTCAGGCAACTGCCTCTAGAGAATACGTGAAGTATTATCATAGGCAAATTTCTTTGGCCTAAGTGAAAAACAAAGCAAGGTCTGGCGCGTAAACTGGTTAAGGGGTTGGATCTAGAAATTCGAGGTTTGTTAGTTAAAATCTTAAATAATATAAATATCATAAATAATAATTAATTCTAAAAGGGACTTTCATGTGCAGACACTGAAAAATCTAAAATGATCTCATTGAGATTTAAAGGCGATAGCCCGCAACAAAATTTAGCATTATATGGTTCTACGAGATCCAGCCTGCATGAGAAAAAAATCTACAAGTCAAAATAAGAGTAATTGGTTTTACGATTAATTAAAAATTAGGAAAAGATCAGAGAAAGTAGATTTATTAATTAAGTTGATTTAGCGCATAATCGCTCTCAAATTTTTTTCTGAAAATCCAGGAGAAGAAAGAAGAGATAATTGCAAAATAAGGAACAACTGTTTAAAAAGTGAAGAAAAATAAAATTTTTACTTCATTTTGATTATCTAAACCAGCAATATCTTACCGAGAAAAAGAAATTAATATCATGTATTATATAGTTGAACATAATACAGAGAAGTTCCCGATTTGAACATATACAGTTTAAAGAAGCGCAAATCGCGCGACGCGTGATGAGAATGTGTTTATGCTAGCCGAAGTAGCTTTAATAAAAGAAGATTCACTATCACCAAATTACCGTTTGATGGATTAAACTTTTATTTTAAAAGGTCTGTGCACAATTGCGAAGGAAGTAAAAAGACCAAGCACGTCACCCCAGGAAAATACATTATCCATCACGAAGCGCACTACTCGTAAGACGCACACCGTAAGTGCGCTGAATCTTGCGAGTTTAACGGGCGAGGAGAATCTGGCGACGCGACGCGACGGTCAGATTTTTTATTACACTATTTTACTCAATATCTGTAATAATTTAATTAGTGCAATTTACCCTATTAAGATTAAGAGAGTTTATAAAGTTTAGAGTTTTAGGGTTTCAGAGTTGTAAGTTGTGAACTTTTGGCAAGTTGCAATTCAAATAATTTTAAATAAGGCAAAGTAATTATATCAAACTGCAACTTAATCTTCAGTGAAATTTCATATGGGGAATATTGATGATGCCTGAAAAATTAACATTAGGAAAAATACTTTTTTTATTTGAATAATTCTGAATAATAAATCAATTTAATGCGACTTAACAAAATTTAAATTATTTACCAATAGGAATTGGGAAACTCGCTAAGATGAAAAACAGATTTCCAATATGGACCCTCATTTTGTCTCGATAAAATAATTCACCTGTTAAGAATTTCTGTGAAGGTTGAACTCATGAATATTGTAAAAAAAATTCCGATTTTATAATTGAAGCAGCTATCTTATTCTATTTAGTGGTATTAGAATTGAGGAGCACCCAACAGAAAATTCAGTATTTGTTAAGAAACACGATAGGATTGTTTTTTCATTTCTTTTATCACATCCCTCTAACTTTTTCGACGAGATTTATTGCCATTTAGAGCAATGGCCGTGTACGACACACACACACACACACACACACACACACACACACACACACACACACACACACACACATGCACAAACTGATTGTATCTCTAAATTTTCAGACTCCAGGCAGTTCCCTTAGTTCTAAACAAAAAAAAGGGACTTACGGTAAACTCGGCATTCGTCTAGTTAAGAAAATTAAGAACACATAATCTGAAATAGCGAGAAGGAATGAGGATAAGAGAATGAAGCTAAAACCCCTACAACAGTAGTGCAAGATGGTAGTGGACCGTAACAAAATTTAATAAAACGAACCCAGAAAAATTAAATACCGCAAAACCCACGAAATGAAATTCCACGAACCTTGCTCAACTAAATTCCGCGAGAATTACGAAACTAAATGTTGCGAAACAAAGCCTGAAAAACCTATACACTCTCTCGACTCAGTCAAGCCATGAAATGGATCGCATTAAATCGAGTTAAGACCTTCGCTCCTGGTTCTCTGGCTACGTCTTCTTCTCACGAAACCCTATTAAGATTTCGTAGTGACAGGGATTTGAAATTTACGCTGTGACAATCCTCCCGTGCTCAAACGAAAACTCAAGGTTTTCTTTTCAGAATTCAATAAGAAGCATACATAAACCTGAACTTTGCGGAGCAGCTCACAGAGCTATGTTGCCTTGTCGTATATGCGCTGGCCAGTTCGACACCCCCGCTTTCCCTCACGGATCTCTTCCGATCGCCATTGGAGCCTGCAGTTCGGACATGAGGGTTTTTCAACCCGCGCTTTCCACACCTGATGCAAATGGGTCTAGAGCCGACCGGGTCAGGGCACTGGTCACGCTGGTAGCCAGTCTGCTCAAATACCCAGGACTTCTTTTGGGTAAGCGCTTAGTATCAAGGCGCCCATTTTGAGCCATCCCTTGTGCGTTAAGTTATCATGTACCCTAGCACCCGTATCCATATAATTTCCTCCAAGAACTCCTAACTCTTTGGCAATGGGTTTCGATATTCCTCTCTCCTGCACTTCGACCCATAAAATTTCCTGCGTATGTGGCATACATCGGTTGATCTATGTCACCAGGGCTTAGACTGCGCTGTATGGAAGTATTAAAAGTGCTGAGGGATATTGAATTTGGGACAGGTGATTAGCTTCTTCCAAATTGCACCTAACTCTCAATTTAGTAACAGTGTCGAGGTTTTCTCTGCACTGGCATGGTTAATAGATCAGGGGAATAAAAAAGAACAGTCAGGGCCGCCTGAATCGCTTCCAATTGGAATGCATAATATTGCGCAAGATTCTTAAACGTCTCTATTCCTGCTCGCTACAAAACTAAGTGCGCTGGCAGTTCTAGAAATCATAAAACCGCAGGTTATTAAAACGCGGTTCTGGTGTGTATTGGATAATTTTCTAAAATTGATGTTAGCTATTTAGAACATGAATATCTGAAACAGGAGATCACAAAGGAGAAAAAACAAAGAAGAAGAGCAACTAGGTGAAACTCTTATTATTGATAACCTGAACTTTCCAAAATTTCGCAAATGGGGGACTTGAACGTTAAGTATAATATGAAGTTTTTTCAGAACATTTGCAATTGCTCATAAAGATGGAATTTAGAATTTAAGAAGAAAAAAACAGAAAAAATTGCTTTCGCGATAGTTATATTTACAATTTTTCGAATGCGCCGATTATGGTGGTTACAGAAATTTCCACGAGGGATCTTCACCACTAATATCTCAAAAATAGTGCTAGGATTTTTGAAAATATTTTTTACATTTTATTTGAGAATTTCTTAATATACTAAAAATTGGTTTTTAAAACCAAACTTTCTTTATTTGCATAATTGAAACTTGATATAAGAAAAGAAAAGATTCTTTGGCTCCATGCAAATCGAAGTAAATATAAACGGAAATAGAGTTATAAAAGCTATTCTTCACAATTCCTTTTAACCACCAAGGCTAATTTTAATATTCTAAAAACCTATTTGAGGATACCTTTTGACCTATCTAAATCTAAATTAGTAAAATTAAACCAATTAAATTAGAAAAATGAAATGAAAGTATGATATGAAAATAGAATCGTAAAAAATGAATAAGGTTAATAAAAGAACGCGATTGTGTAACGTTTTGAATTCGGTTGAAACAATAAGATAGCGATATTGTGAAATATGTAAATAGAAGACGTTACCTTTGCCATTAAAATGTATTTGCACGCAAATACAATGAAACTCTGAGACTGTGCTAGTTTTGGGGCTGGAGGAGGTGGGGAATTAACCAGATGTTGGTCCGTTTCGGATGAAAACGCTTTTGTTTGTTCACGTCTGTGTGACCACCGCCCATTCCCCACAGCTCCTTCACTCCTACTTGTACGTGGTGCTGCGTCAATTCTCGCAAGAAGTTATCAGGGAGCCCTATCTTAGAGTTTCACTCTGCTTAAAAATGTAAAAATGAGAATTATTGACACACCTAATCTATTTAACCTTCCTTCGTTCAGGAAATATCTAGAAATGATAAAATGTTACCAAATTTAATTTAATTAAATTCAGAATAATTAAAAATTTTATTTTTCTTTGGCGCAGGGATTTCTAAATAAATACAAAGTTTTTAGGAATTAAAAAAAAATTAATTCTCTTCGAACTGATTAGCCTCTACAAATGCTACAAAGCTCATCTTGTGGTTCTCATAATTGGCTGCCTTTGAGGTACAAAAGCTTCATTTATGAGCCAACTCAAGGAAATCTTGGCTGGACAGCGTCAGACTCAGTCCATCGCGAGCCAGATTCAACAGACTATTCTTCAGGGATTGCATGATCTGGTCCGTTAAAACTGTTTATAAAGCATTTTACTAAGGTTGATAGCTCTAAAAAAGTATCCAGAAGGGAAACCTTCATGTCCAACTGTGCCGTCTGCCGCTTAAGTTCAACCGCAGCTTGAGACCGGACTCCAAGGAACAGTTTTTGCACGAATTCTCTTGCGTATACTTCCCGTTCTTGCGTATCTTCTAGGATATAATGAACAGGAGTGAGCGACGTACACGTACCGGTTGCGTCAGAAATGGTTACTTTAAGAAACCATGATCGTAGCTTCTGGAGACTACAAGTTCATTAAAATATAATGGTATCTTTAAGAAAGCATCCAGAGGTGACTGTTGTCACCTATTGCGCTCGCCAATTCTGTTTAAATATAACAGTCTTATTAGACTTATTAGTTCGTGGTTATGATGAAAATCCGAGATTACCCGAGAAAAAGTTTGAAAATAAAAATAAATAGACTTACATGAGTAGCATACCCCAGCAAACATACCACCTGTTTCAGCAAATAACCTTTGCAGACAACCGACAATGCCAACATGAGAACTACTACATAAAAATCCACCAAAAAGTTTTTTCGAGGATAGAGAAATTAGCTGAAGGTAATTCTTATTACTTATTCGTTCTATTCTGGTTTGAGGTTTTTTTTTTGATTGGGTAAGTTTTGACAAAATTAAGCTTCTCAAAATTCACTTTAAACCTCAGGGAGTTCTCACCAGAGTTAGATATTTTACAACATAAACAATTAGGTCGTGAAAAAAATTTACAAATACGCACAATTCATGTTTATGATAGGAACTTCAAGCCGGATTGAGATACCCTGGCGGATCAAAGGAACCGAAAGGAGCCTCTACAAAGTACTCTTAAAGATCCCCCTTCAGTTCTTTAAAATTTCCATTAGAAAGTCATGGAGTAATCGCAATCTTCTTTCTTGCATCGGTAAAAACCTTAAAAAATAAAATACCGATCATTTACATGGTCTGAGGGCAGCTTCAACTGCATCTGTTTCGAGCAGCAGTTAATAAACGTTCCGTCGGTAACTTTAAGAATTTTGTCTAGATGCTAGCGCCACGCATTGGAAACCTCAGAGAAACAACGCTGCGATGAAAGTGAGAGCAGTCAAGCAGTGTCCTTGAGGTTATGAGACGATACTAATTAAATATATTGGCTTCTTTTTTTACGTCAATTTAATGATCACTTTTATTTATTTACATTTATTTGCCAAATTTGAATTTTATTTTTAAACTTTGCGCACAAGATACTACTTAAGCTATTATGGATGCTCTTGAAGTCACTTTCATCAGAAGTTAATGACATTTTCTTATATTTTTACCGCTGGAAAAAAGTGTTGCAATTACTCCGTGAGTTTCTGATGGAAATTTTAACGCAGAATCCGAATTTGAACCATTTGAAAGTTGATCTTGCTGTTTTTTTCAGTATTTTAAGAAGGAACCGAAGGGGGACTCAGTGGGATCTTGAAGGGTACTCTGTAGAGGCTCCTTTCGGTTCCTTCGGTCCACCAGGGTATTTCTTAATAGAAACAGTTAGATCTTTTCGGAAAGTTAGACATTGCTATAATTTAAGGTCATGATAAAGAATTTTTGGTGGAATTGGATATTTTTCGATAGAGGCAGTTAACTCTTTTGCAACATTTATAGATTAGAAGATTTTGCGGATTTGTAATGGAATTTTTGCCGAATTTAGATATTTATTTTCAGAAACCATTAAAACTTCCCGAAAACCAAACAGTTTGAACATTTTTTAGGTTTTGTTAACGATTTCTCGTCGGAAAGGAATATTGCACTACAGAAATACTTGGGTGTTTTGGCAAACTTACGAATTTCAAACAATCTTAGACTAACTTAGGGTAGTTTCGCCGGAATCACAGATATTTTTCAAAAGGAATAGTTAGGTCTTTTAAAAAACTTCAAAATTCGAACATTTTAGGTTATCTTAGGAAATTATCCCCAGAATTGAGCATTTTTAAACAAAAACTATTTGCAACTTTTAAAAAACTTACGAAATTCAAACGGGGCTGAGTTATTTATCAATAAAAGCAGTTAGGTCTTTTAAAAAACTTTGAAATTTTTTATAATGTAAGGTTATGTTAGAGTATTTTCGCTGGAATTAAATATTCTTGAACAGAAACAGTTAATTATTTATGAAATTTAGCAATTAAATAAAGTTTAGACTATGTTATGCAATTCCTGCCAGATTTGAAAATTCTCCATCAAAAAGAGGAAATTTCGTATAGATTCTAAAACAAACAGAAAAATATTCTTTTCAGATTTTATCAGAATCTTTCCGAGATCGGCATCCGAACTTTTTAGTTCCTTTTAGAAAATTGTTCCCAATATAATTCTATCAGATCTTATCAGAAGTGTCCCACTAGCGCTCTATCAGATGAACTAAATAATTATTAAATAGTATTATCAGAGATGAGGGGGAGATTGCTCAACGCATGTATTGGATTTTAAGTGATTCTCCGCAGCGACGCCAACCGGCTTTTGCTTTTGCGAACTAAAATGAAAGGTCCGCGCTGCAACTAGAGAAGTAAAAAAGGACTGCTGTTTAACAAATCCATAATGTCGGTAGAGGAGATCATAGATGGTAATTCTGATATAACAAAAAAATAAATAAGCAATTGTTAAATAAATTTTAAATATTTTAAAAAGTAAATTTATTTATTTTATTTATACAAACGAACCAAATGTTTACCCTGCAATCTTTTTATTAAAATTAATAAATGAACTTTTATCTTGACTTATTCTAGAAACACATAAAAAAATTAATTAATCCCTAGACTTGTAATTATCTTTGCAATTAAAAGATGGCTTAATACAATAAATTATAATTTATAATGAAGTTCGAAGTTAATAAAACAAAATTATATGATCTAGAAATAGTTATATTTTTTTAATTGATTATTAACCTTTTTTACTTCTTCGCGGAGGAAGCTTTGTAGTATTGATAAATTTCTGTATCCAAAAAAAGGTTTCTTTTAAAAATAATTTCAGTGGAATATATCAAATATTATTTACACACAGGAACCAGCCATCTAGCTCTGAAACGAATTTAACTAATTACGTTCCATTCTTATTAATATTTCCATTTCAAACGCATACATAGTTTTTACCTTTATGAGAAAGCAGCATATCTCATTCGCAGTAGTTGAAGTTCGAAGCTCGTTGTGGGGAAACCTAGAATTAGATTCATGAAAGAATTAATTGCAGAATAGTATTTTTAATAATGCTACTATTCATAATATGAAATTAAATTCAAAGTATGATTGAAGTACCTGAGAAAAATATCAGAACCAATGATATTTGATCAAAATATCTTCATTCTACCGGTATATTTTGATAAAAACTTTTTATAAGTTACTCCTATTTGCTTCCTAAAATTGTTTTACGACTATGATGACATCCTTTTTGAGCCTACGAAAAAAAATTTATTTTTCATTATCACATTCTCATCAGTAAAGATTATATAAGATAGATACATTCTCATCACATTTGTGTTTTTCTGTAATATGAGTAATTGTTTTATTTTTAATCCCAGATTTGTCCACGGTGGACATGAACATTAACCACTTTATCTATTATTAATTATAAATAATAGCTATTATAATAATAGTAAAAAGAGCAAAACTATTCTATGAATAATATTTTATTATCTTACCTTCGACTTTGAAATGAAGCCATAGTGAATTAAAGTCCTTTGCCTGTAAATATCGTTCATGACATCCAAATTTACCATTGAGCTAAAAATACAATTATTTATTTGTTAAACGGAAAAGTATGAAATATGATTCTTAGATCAAAGTATACACACCTCTATTAAAACTAAAATGCCTGTTTTCCAATGGAAACTCCAACAAATTCCAATGATTAATGATGGGGAAGTAAATAACCTATTAATGACTATGAATTACAATTTCTTATTCATATGAAATAAAATATTATTTAGGTTTACTAATGCCTTTTTTTTATTTTACCTGCACTAAGCACAGACATCTCGGAATTTTGAAATGCACCTTGACGAATGCCGCAATGCCATTTGAATTCTAAAATTTAATTAAATAAAAACAATTAAATAACATTTTGAATGTGTAGTGGTTATCATTAGACTGTGAAAAGAGATTTGAATCCATTGTAAATTAAAAAATAACCCAAAGGGTTTAAAAAATTAAAGAATTTTAAATTGAAGTGACAAAAAAAATTAAGACAGAACGTTTCAAAAAAATTCCCAAATAAATCAAAATTTTGCAAAACAACGTAGTGTTTACCTTAATCGTTCATAAGAATGTTGACCTTTCTGCCCTTTTTCTTCATGTGAACGTTTGCTGCTTTTCGTTGTCCATTTGGTTCTCGAGTTTTAGCGAAGATTTTTACTCTCAAAATGAATCTGAGGGCATTCTGACGATGTTCATAGCACGAGTCATCTATCTTAAGCCAGTTGGCAAAACGCTGTTTTGTATGGTTTTCGGCTTCTTCTGTCAAATGCTCCAACAACATTGCAGTTGTTCATAAACTATGTATGAGAACTGATCCGTTGGTCTTGTCAGTTTTGTAACTTCTGGAGAATCTTCATTCACATTTTTGTATTCTCTCAATCGAATGTAGTATTCGTTATCCTGACTCTCTTCCATTGAAGTCTTCATCATGGCTTCTCAACAAGATTCGCATTGGGTTTTTAGGAAGCATTTAGAAGCGACATAACGAGTAAAAAAAGTTACTGCATTCAGTTCGTAAAATTAAATTTCCGGTACGGAATTACTGGCATCTTCATTTTTCTTCGAACTTGAATGTTCAACTTCTGCTTCTTGAACTTCGGCTTCATTCACGTCTTCTGCTTGATTGTGGATCAAATCTTCATTTTTTACAATCGCTTCCACAGCCGATTCGATTTCTTTATTATCATCATCTTCGTCATGCTTCTTAAGGTCATCCATAATAAGTTGATCGCAGTTCTTTCCGAATTCTTTCTCTACGTCGCTTGGAGAGTTTATCAGCAACTGGACATTTTTGTCTTCTATTTGAACATTAGCTCCTGTACCACCTTCAATTTTTCCACAGAAGAGTATATGTCGCAAAGCTAGGCGTACCATTCTTGCTGTTGGATTTCTAACATGCCCTCCTCTTTGACGAAGTTTTGAGAACAAATGTTCCAAAGAGTCTTGATTACAGAGTCCAGCTGCCAATTCACATTCTGAGAAATCTTTTTGGATGTTATGGTACACTCCGATTATTGCATTCACTGTTATTGGTAGACCTTTCAGGCATGGCGCTTTGCTCTTTGAATTTAGATTCGTGGTCCATGTTGAAGACCAGTCCGCAAACTGCTGTAGAGTTTTTTCAATGTGTGGATATCTTTTTGACAATGGTCACTTTGCTGGATTGCGAAATATCAATCGGTATGCATTGGCTACATCTATCCCTCTATCCCTCTATTTCAAGTTTCGAAATGGAAAAATTGATGACCAATTTATTTATTTATAACAATTTATTATTTTTGTTAAAACATGACTATTTTTATGAGTAAAAGCACTTAGGTTTTTCTTTTTTCATTAAAAGATCCACGAAAGGTATGCTATTGAAAGGAATTTTTTTTGTAATAAACTATTATCAAATTAATTAAATTGTGAGGTTAGAACATAAATCTAACACCATAAATTAATGAAAAACTTCGTCATCCAGTCTTGCAGTTTATTATATAGGTGGATCAGCAGTTAAATTCTCGGGTAAATAGGGGACTTTGTTTTAAAAAGGGGAAATTATTTTCATTTTGTTTTCTATTTTCTTTTTAGTGTAAGAACGAATAAATTGCTGGATTGTTTACAACAAATAGTTGATGATGCTGAATAAGAATAACAAATGTTTAATCCCAAAAAGTACCGAAAAGTATTTTTTTCTTCAATAAATGATTATTGCAAGAAATATGAAATTTTTAAGTTTTTTATTTAACTTTTCCATGAATATTATAAATATCCAGTTAAATTAAAAAGGTGCCTAATTTAAACGCTTCTACATTTAGAAGATTTTAAATTCCAAAATTGCGGGTTTAAAGAATTATTTGGTAAAGGTTTTGAAATTTAAATAGTTTCAAATTGAATTCCTTTTAAATTTTTCAGGTTTTTAACGTGCGTATCCGCTGATATTCAACAGTTTTAATTTAAAAAAGTGTGTGCGTTTTTTTATCAGTTAAATTTGTAATTTCTTTTGAAATTAAAATTTGGATTATAATTTGGTTTTATAATGTTTTAAATTTTTAATTAGAAATCTTAAAATTTTTTAAGGTTATGTACCTTGAACATATACAAATTAGGAATGTTTCTCATAATGGGAGTTTAAAGAATGCTTTGGTAAGGATCTATCAATTTGAATAGTTTCAAATTTAATTCTCTTTAAATTTTCGCTTTTTTTCTAAAGATACTGATCCTTTCAAATTCAAAAATTTTAATTGGAGAGTTTCTACATTTTTTATTAATTAAAGAGCTTAAAATCTGTACGTTAGAAAATAAAAAAAATGTAAAGGTATTTTAATCAAAGCCTTTCAAATTTTGTAG
>JAAAKG020138956.1:0-12493 GCA_010014905.2 Druon quercuslanigerum
GTGTTTGGATCCCTATAAACGGGCTCTTCAGTATGAATGTTGGATCCCTATAAACGGGCTCTCCAGGATGAATGTTGAAACCCTATAAATGGGCTCTCCAGGATGAATGTTGGATCCTTTTAGGGCTCCAGTGTGATTAGTGGATCCTT
The DNA here is from genome assembly GCA_010014905.2 of Druon quercuslanigerum. Taxonomy (NCBI): domain Eukaryota; kingdom Metazoa; phylum Arthropoda; class Insecta; order Hymenoptera; family Cynipidae; genus Druon; species Druon quercuslanigerum. Next base: position 150 of record JAAAKG020138956.1, read on the forward strand.
ATAGACGGACTCTCCAGTATGTATCCTCGCGAATTATGACGAATGCGCAAGCAGGATAGTGAGTTCCAAAACAGCGAGTGACACCAACAAATCTACTAATCACTTGCCGCGTTCGCGACCGTGTTTAGTAGCGAAGCACCGGGTCAAGAGTACCTGTGGGATGGATGGTGGGCCAAGAATAATAATAATAATAATAATAATAATAATAATAATAATGATTGTAGACAAGGTTGAGAAAGTTGCTTTTTATGAATATCATGAAAATCCTTTTTCTTCTAATCACGACCAAATTAAAATTAACTTGCAATTTTCCCATTTTCTAAAATCGAACCTAACTTAAGAAATAGTATGGAATCTCTCGAAAATTAACAAAAATACGTTTTACAAATATCTAATAACGTATATTTGGAAAAAATTATTACTAGATATAGAATTAAATAATAAAATCGACGCTCTGACTGGTTAGCTAGTCTCTGCATTCAACACATTTTATTCGCTACACGTCGTTTAACATTTTAATAAAGATACCCCCTAGATCATATCGGAAATTATATTTCTGATAAGTGAACGTAATGGCAAGCACCGACTTGAAAAAAGGACGAAAAAAAGTATAATAGTCGCTTAGTTTTGTAAACTCAGGAACCTAGTTTAAACTAAGATTAAAGACTCGCTTAATCAATACAATTATAACGAATTCGTATAGAGAGATAAAAAAGAAGACACCTGGCATTTAATGACTCTTACTATTGAATATTTATTATGCTTTGCTTCATGTCGGCATCTTTACGAATATCTGGAAAAAGGCCAATTTCTATCTTATTTGTACTTTTTGAACTATTTGAAAACATGGTTTACCTTTAACTTTCCATATTATTTGACTGATCTAAGTCCACTGACTCCTTGCAATCAGGTTTTATAAAGAAAGATTGCACTTTTACTGCCTGTGTTAAAGTAGCAACGGATCTCAAATTAGCAGTGGATAATAGGGAGATCCCGATTGTTAATTATAAACTACTTCCGCAAAAATTTAGATTATGCAGCGTATCAAAGTCTGTCATTGATTGATTAAAATTTTATTTTAATAATGGATTTTACAGAATCATTTGTAGTAGTGGTAAGCCTTCTGACTGGTGGGAGGTAAGGAGTTCGGTTTTTCAGAGATTCATTCTGTGACTCGTCTTCTTAAATTTGTTTACCTCTCACTCTGAAAGTAGAATTTCAGATTGCAGTTAACACGAATATGCAAAAGTTTTCAAAGTTTTTTTATCCAGAATAATTTCTTCGTCAAGTATACTAATTGTTTTAGTCCATGATCATCATTCGTACATGCGTAATGTAATGCTTTCTACACTGCCGTGCCTCTCTTGGAGTTTCCAGAAACTCATTGCTCCCCCGCCATGTCCACCTGAGTAGTAATAGAGAAAATAGGCTAGATATCTGTCCTCATGTTAGAGAGAGATAGTTCTTGGAACAGGTGAAAGCTCAGAGCGGTATAACAAATGTTCAGTGTAGGGGGGAGTTTGCTCATTTTTCGAAAATGTAATGACAGCGTACCAACCCGAGTGTAAATGCTTTGACTTGACTTTGATTTGGAGATGTCTTAAGTTCGCCTCCAAGACATTGATGTCTGATTGCATCTTAAAACTGAGTTGAGACATAAGCCTTTGTCTTAAGTTTATGGTCACAAGATGTGAGACGTCGTTTACTTGTCTCAAGTCAAGCCTTGTTTTGGCTAAGACGACGCTTACTTGTCTCCAAGACAAAAATTAAAGTCTGGTTCCATCCTAATACTGAGTTCAAGAACAAGCTAAAGTCGACCTTCTCGACTTTAGCATGTATTCATTAGGCACAATTAAAGTCAAAACCGAGTTAAAGTGAATTCGAGTGCGAAGCACAAGATATGTGATAAAAGTGTGTTCGTGTGTTTTATCAAAAGAGAATTCACTATCAAAAAATTACAGTTTTCGATGCTTTGACCTTTAGTTTAAAACAAAAATGTGCACAAGTGTGGGGCATATACAAAGACCGAGCGTTGTGCGCAGGATAAATATATTTTCAAGCGCGAAGCGCGAGATCCAAAAGTCAAGCTCTTTCAGAATCTAAGCGCTTTGAATTTGAATTTATCATTTTTGGCGTTTTCCAATTTTAAATTATGAATTCATTATGACTGAGGCAGTATCATGATAGTCTTATGTTCTAATACTGTACCTTTAATAATGAGTCTTGCGCAGGATCAATTTTTTATTAACCCTTTGCTTCTTTCCCTCGATAGACTACTTTAAAGATTCCCTAAAGTTTAAATTAACCTCATTGAATAGTCACTAATTGAACCGAGAAGTTGATACGGCTATAAACAGCTTTACGAGTTGGAAAGGAAAAATATTTATGGAATATTACGTAGCCCTAGATAGTTGGTACACATTACAATAAAATAATGCCTGATCAGATATAACATCAGATAAAAAAAGCTTGAGGAGAAGTGTCTTTTTTATGATCGAAAGTTATTATTATCTTAAATATCTCTTTTTGAGTATAAAAACGTGATTGCGAAACATTTTTATCATCCATAAAATACTAAAACGATATTGCCTAACTTGTAAATAGACACCGTAATGTCACTTCAATCAATAAAATCACTTTGAAAACATATAGAACTTACTTTTAATTACATCATAATAACAAAAACAGAATTATTTCCACATTTGACGCTATAACGATTCAAAAGTCAGATTTTTCAATATATTTCTACCTGTCGAGTAGAATATATAACAGGCTTTGTTCCACCCTTTGCATTGCACTCGTGTAATTTTGTGCAGAAAAAAACAGTGCCAAATATAGGATGCGAGGTATCGATTCGTTTGTCTGGCCATTCAACTAAAGCGCATTACGACAAACTTACGATGCAATCTTTGAAACGAAAGTAGCGTTTGTCATGCGTTTGTCAATTAGCTATTTTTATAACCTATTCGGACAGCCTCTTGATAATAGAAATCGAATTTTGCGTTTGATTCTAGATAACGTGAAATTATATGAACGCTTTGCGCATAGCCAGAAACTTTGCAAATTGAACGAACGCTTAGCTTATCACTTCCAGCTCTATTTTATCGCATTGTTCGTTAACGCAACTCTTAATTTGCATAAACTTCCGCGAGAGCAATGCTAAAAGTGGAAAACTAGTATGTGATATATTGCACTCTACGGGTGAAAATATGAACCAAAATCTGACTTTAAAATCGCCGTAGCGCAAAAACTAACCAAAAAATATCAAAAACATTAAAAACTTCATCAGGACCTTTTTTAACATGTATTTGGTGTAAGTTTCTTTATGTAAATATTCTAACATGTTTAGAAAAGGTAAGCATATATTTAAATACCATACAAATCCTCTGATGGCGCCTTTGAATAATATTAAAACTCTGTCCCCTTATGTAAATATTATGTATATACAAACTAGTAAAGTCTAAAAATAAATAAGACGAAAATTTTATTTATGTAATTATGTATTTGTTTAATTAATTGTATCGGAAGTCTATAAAATCAAAATATTATAGTTAAATACAAAATAATTATGCAATAGGCGCGCAGTTCTTAAACGTGAATTTCACCATTGTTCAAATTCACTGTAATTAATATGTAAACAAAATAGATGATTTATTTTGATCTGACATACCTTCTTTCACTTTGCAAATAACCCAACATGTTCTATTTTTTGTTTTGGTCTCATACGTATAGAAACACTAAGTGGAAGTTGTGTTGCGGGTAATTTTGTCAGTTTACAAACTAAAATTGACAGCACGAAAATCAAAGCCTAATTTTTGACAATTACAAGCCCAATCCGTCATATAACTCTCATCATGATTACAACTACTGTAAAATTGATCTATAAACTCCTCTGTGTAGCAATTTTATATATACATGGTTGGGCTGGGGTAAATTGCCTTGTACACCTCTGATTGTATTTGTATGATGATGCTCGTTTGCATCGTATACTTCAAAATTCAGCGCTGAATAAATTTCGCTGTTTCCTATTTTCATAACAGCGTGCAACGGAATATGATTATTATGAATGAATGGGCGATATGGAGGAAATAAATAGAGATGGGCAGCATAATGATGGAGTTGTTCCGTTCTTATATAACATATATTCATGTCATGCGTGAAATTTGGGTGCAGGAAGTATGGTACAAATATATTTTCCATGGGTACGATATGTCCCTGATAATTATTGCCGTCCCACATTGTTACGAAAAGAGTATCCTCTTCCAACGGAGGAAGTCCTGTTATTCCACCTGCAACTAATTTTGCAATAAAAAATCGACATTAATGCATAAATATTATGTACGGTATTGACCTAAATTTTTTGAAACGTGGAACAATTGAACGTCAAGGAAGATGATACTGTGTACTCACAAAAGCAAAATTGCTTTTTCCAAGCAATAGGAAACAAAGGAGAGATAGTAGAAATTATTTTTTTTATTTAAGTACGAATTTTTGTTTTCTCCCTGAGATTTCATTTCGAATGATCGAAGTCGGGTTGGATTGACGTTATAATTATTGGAATTACCACCTTGCGAAAAATTGACTAACTATTTTGCTCTTGAGTTTTATTCATAAAATAAATTTTTCTTATCACTGGGGCAGTTGGTTTAATATTTCAAACAATTGTGTAGGCTAGGATTGGACTTGAAAAAAAATTTTAAGAAACAACTTTATGTAAAGAAGCCATATATTGTATTTTGTGTGCATCTGATTTCGCATCAAAAACTAAACTTCAAGAAAGAAACTTTTTATTATTATTATCATTACACTAAAGCCTTGTCCGAGATAACGAATACATTTTTACATATACCACTACTATAAGTTACACAATTCTGAATCATTTAAAATAAACTGAGATAATGTACGAAAATATTATTCGGTAGGTCTTACAATCGTTCTTGTAAAAGGAGCCTATTAGACTACAATCTATACATTGTGCTCTTTATGTTTAAAGAGGAAATATAATAAGCGCTCTAATAGCATTTACCAGATCTTAAAGCTCTTGAACTGAGCCCTCTTTAAAGTCACTTTAGATATATTTATCAAAATCAATAGTTTACGAGAATTCTGATTTGGAAAATGTGAATCATCTTTCTGATTTGGTCCTATAACAAGCACTGTCTTGCATTAAGCAATATTTCGTAAGAATAACCGCCTAATATTTATCGTGATTTTTTCTGTAAATAGGTTAGTCTACTAGAAAATTCTCTAATAGTAAACATTGGTATACATCACAATAACTTGAAGTCTTTGCTGATATAGCGTGAAATATCAAACTTTAATTCTAAAGCTGTCAAGTTTAGAAACGAACATTTTATACTTATCAGACTTAATAGTTTTAATGTTGCGTTACACTTACGTTCAAAATGCAAAAAACCAACTAACGCAAGGATTAAAACTTCAGTATTAATCTTCATTTTTTCTGCACAGACAGAATGATAGAGAACAGAAATCGATCTTTTCAAGAATTTTGTATGAAATTACAGGATAAACGCCTGCCGAATATACTAACTTTAATGACTTCAGCCAAATAATAGCTCACTGTTTATTCTTTAAGATAAATAGAGTAAAATAAAAAATATAATAAATCTAAGATGTATACATGAATATTCATAGTATTTAAATTTATGAACAATATAACTTTGACAATTGTGAAAGATTTTTTGAATAAGAAATATTAATTTTACATAGAATTAAGAAAAGATTTTATTACTTTTAAAACAATAAAACATAATTGTGATATTGGTAAATAAACTACGCGATTTTACCTCAATGGACATAGTCACGCTTTATAAAGACTGTTTAATTTAAAGAAATAATAAGAATTTTTATTTCGATAAGAAAATTATGGTCACAATAAGTTTTCTGTTTAATGTTTCTAAAACTTGAATGATAATAAAATGTTATTTTGTTTTAAGCTAGAACTTTTTTAAAGAAGCAAAAATGACTTTTTTAACATTCAGGATTCTGAGACTAGACAGCTAGATGGTGGCTTCCTACGAAGCAATTCTGAAACGTCAATAGTGACGAATTTCAACTACCTGAGTATCAAGAACCCTTTCTTGCAACACAAATTAATAATTTTAAAATGAACGAAATATATTTTTGGCATTTCTGTTATAACTGCATTATTTTCAGGATAATATATCATTATATTTCTGTTTGTTTCAAGATTAGATTTTCAAGGTAGGTAGTAGGTAATATTAGGTAGAAGGTGGTAGTAGGTGGTTTCAGATATGTTAAAGATAAATTAGGACAACTGTGAAGAAAATTTCTTTTTTTTATAGAATTTTATAGAAATTACAAAATCTAAGAAATAGTTCGTCAGTTTGACATCAAGTTTTTTTTTAAATGAGAAAAAGCTTTCCAAATTACGAAAATTGCACCTATACTTTTCCACAAATCTTCCAAATTTGTACAACTTTAAAATATTTTCTCAACGTCGAAATATTTGTAATATTGTTTTAATAATTCCAATTTTTTTTTTTAAAAGATTACCTAAAAATCTTAAACTTTTTTTAGAATTTGAAAAAATATTTTGTAATCTTTTTGATATTTTCTTTAAATTAATTATTCGAACAGAAAAAAAATCTTAAATTTTACTAGAAATCTAAAGAAAATCTTTAATTCTCTTGAAATCTTTTTAAGCATGTTAAACGCTTCTTCATTTATTTTTCACTACCTTTAAAAATGTACTTTTTTTTAAATTCCTTATATTCTTTTAAACTAACTAGAATTTAGAAAAAAATTTGAATAAACCTTAAAAATTACGAAAATTGCCTTAAAATCTTCGACATTGCTTTTGACCTATTTCGAAATCTTTTTTATCTTTTTGGATTTTCTTCCGCAATTAAGTAGTAAGAATGAAAAATCATTTTTAATATTCTCACTTTTTTTAAATGTTCAAAAATTTGCATTTGACTAAAAACGTTGTGCATTCTCTTTAACTTATAATTTAATAAAGAAAATAAAAGTCTAACTTTATATCGATACATCGATAAAGGTCGGCTTCACAAGAATTGCCCATTAGAGCGCGACAACTTAATTTTTTTTGCACTTCCTCTGTTTAAGCGTTTTAAAAAAACATTTAATCAATCCAAACAAATTACATAAAAAATTAAACTGATCTTTCGGTAACGTATTAGTAAAAATATCTGGTCGCTGGAGAGAAGTTAAAATGTATTTTACAAAGATTTCGCCATATTCAACCTTCTATCATATAAAGTGATATCGAATATCTACATGTTTTGTGCGCTTATTATATTCTAGATTTTTAACCAATCTGATTGCACCTTGCTTGTCTACATGAAGAAAAGTTTTACATTCACATTGATATCCGACATCATTTAACAATCTTCTGAGCCATACGGCCTCTTTAGAATTCGCTGCTGCTGCGACGTATTCTGATTCCGTTTAGCTTCAAGTTACAATCTTCTAACGTTGATAAGACGACGATGGTTTCCTGAACTAAAACCGTATCCACTAACGGATCTTCGACTGCCTAAATCACTGAAGTGATCCGCGACTGCATAATCGATCAGATGTGGCTCGTTACTGTATGTGATAACTTGAAAATTTGTTTCACCGCTTGCCAATGACTGCCATCGTGATTACTAAAAAATCTACTTACAACGTTGACAGCAAAGGCGATGTCAGGCCGAGATATGGTAGCAAGAAAAATCAAAAAGCCCACAGCTTCGGAAAAGGCACATTTTCTCGACTTTAATTTAACATAAATCCGTTGTTTCTATCACGCTCGATTTGAAGCACTGAAAACATACTTGCATCTCTGAGCGCAATTTTAAATATTCAAAGAATCGAGAACTAACGTAAGTACCTCCATCGAGTTGGCAGCAATAAGCCCGTCATCCACATACAAAGCCAGAAACACTATACAACCATCAACACATTCCTCGTTGCTGACAGGTTTTCTCAACACCTGATTTGCTCGCACTGCTCCCTCTATTTCGAATGGGACATTTTCTTCTTGTGACTCGATTTGCCTTTGATAGCTGCCTGCCTCGCATGAATTATCATTGCAGAAGACATTACCATTTGTTAAAATTCTTACATCCTTGCGTTTAACATAGTTCGAGCACACTCCACAATTCCTATTTTGTTTTTTTTTATTATTATATTTGCCTCCGTTGTCAGAGAGTCGAACTTCGAGGGATTTTTCAAATTTATTCGCTACCATCCTAACGCAATTCTGAAAGCATTAAAAAACATCTGATATAGGCTTTAGGTAATACATGTGATGAAATGCAGATGCATCATCCTTAAAAGCGACGCAAAATCTAGCCCCATAATTAGACTATAGGAACATTTGCTCACATAAGTCAGAATGCACGCACTACCTGGGTTTTCTAACTTCTTGATTTTCTCGTTTGTTAAAAGGTAGGCGATGACTTTCACCCACATGCATACATGACCCAAACGTTCGTGCCACCTTTGAAGACTTGTAGTTGATACGTTGGCCTCTTTCTTGTTCAGTTTCTTTACTCTAAAAAACCTTATGAATATCTGATTTTCCGGTTTGTAGTCTTGCGCTGCTTGTTCATTGTCACGAAAGAATATGACACTATTTTTAGTAAATAAAACGTCAAAATTCTTCGATATGAACACACCTATAGGAAAAAGAGTTTTGCGCAAACCTGTAATAAAAAGTACATTTTCAATTTGTGACAGAATCTACCGCCGTTATTCGGAAAAAACTCACTCTACCACCTTCGGCGGCAAGTGATATGTTTTGAAGCACCACTGTCGGCAATCCAGATATCTTTCATATAATTTCGTAGCAACGACTCAATTTGTTGACACGAAGGTACTTGGACCGGAAGATTATCATTTTGTCTGCGGCATTGATTTGAAAACGTCACAATTAAACCACATTGAATCCCAAGCTGTCTTGAGTCTATTATATTTAGGAGGAAGACTAGCTAGAATCTTTGCCATTTCAGCAACATCTAAGATATTCTTTTCTACATCGATGAAGCGTGCGCAATGTTTTGCGACGTGTTGTACCAGCACGTCGTGGATACTGCTCAGCTTAGCGTACGTATCTCGGGATGTCGTAAGTATCAATAAACACTCTAGTTGTGCTGGCTCTAGCGACGACAAAATGAAAAACGTGGCTTTTGCGTTGTCTTTCACCCATGCTTAGGCCTCCTCCGATTGCTGATCATTCGGGATCCGCTTCATGCCACTGACTGTGTCTACTAGATCGTTTATAGTAGCCGGGGCAATAAACTAAACCTTCCATGCTTGGCAATTTGATCCGTCGAACGTCGTAACGTGCTTCGCAGAAAAATATTTTGATATTTGGCTTACGTTGTCCTAAAACACTCACGGAAAAACACCAAGGGGATCTCTACCTCACAGAATATCGCAATGCGTCAAGTAACTCGGATTCTCCTTTAGACAAGATAGCGCAGTTATATGGTGACTAGGTGTATAAGCTAATAATGCAAATAAAAGTTTGTGTCTGGGATAAAAGCTAAAGAGATTTATTGAAAACACGCATGCGTCTAGGTGATTTATATTCGACTAACGTACGTGTATAAAGTAAAAAATATATCGAAAACTCGATACATCGATGAATGTCGGTTTTCAAAGTATGTCCAATAAGAGCGCAAAAACTTTAATTTTTTAACTTTTGTTAAATTTTTGGAACGAAGTGCCCTATGCCGGGTTACCGGGGTTCGGGCGCTGGGGGCGCCCCCGAAAAGGGGGGGGGAGAGAGATACTAGCCCAAAACGGGAAGAGGGAGTAGCGGAGAAAGATTCGAGCGGTCGGCCTATTATATAGTATCCATGTCTCTCCCTCTCTCTCTTTCTCTCTCTCTTTCTCTTACTCGCTGCGGTGAAAAATATACTACGTACTACACGCGTTCTTTCGCGCACTCTCTTTCTCGCTACCGGCTCTCTCTCTCTCTCCCCGAGAGAGAGAGAGAGAGAGAGAGAGAAAGAGAAAACATAGATTGCGTGAGTCATTCAATGCGAGGAAGTAACGAGGAACTTCGTTCCCAGTGCGTGTCCCGCGACACGTTCTCATTTTTTTTTAATTATTTAAAAACTTCTATAAAATTTAAAATATTTTAAAAACATTTTGAATTTCTCCTAACATTAAAAAAAACTGCAAAATGAAGAAAAATAACTTAAAATCTTCCGGATTATTTTTGGGGCAAGTTTTTAAGAATTCTGATATACTACAAATTTCTGTTTTTAAAATTAAAAAAGAAATATTAATGAAATTCTTCTAGGAAACTGAAGAAAATTGATCACCTTTTTAAAACCTTTTAAAATGCTTAAAAAGTTTATATTTGTATTCTCACTATCTTCAAAAATCTACTATTTGTTTAAATTTCATCGCAATATTTTTAGGAATGAAATTATTCTTTAATCATTTTAAAACATCTAAATAACTATTAAGCTTTCACGAATTATTAGTTAAATAAATAAATAAGATAAATAAATAATATTATCCATACGATAAGATAGATAAATAAATAAATTAATCTCGGAATTCCGACATGGTAGCGATACGAGACAAAACTTTCCGATATTTTCCGATACGACACAAAACCGAGGGATACAAATTCGAAACTAAAATGTGAGAAGCGTATTGGTATCGGCTCAGTATTAAAAACGGTTGCTTAGGGGATCGCTATATAAGTAACTGGTATTTATAAATATTCAGATAACTATATTATTTATATTATCCTTATGTTTGCGAAAGTAGTAGTAAAATTTTCGGAAATTTGACAACACAGTTTTTTAACGGATCCACATTTTTCGGGACCCTCTGAATCCGAAAATCAATTTTTTGCAATTTCGCCTGCCTGTCTGGCTGTCCGTCTGTTATCACGATAACACTCGAAAAAATTACTAAATAAAATAGATCTTGGGCACACTTTATTTCAGAGTTATATCACTTTAAAAATGTTTTAAATTAATCTAAAATTAAAATTTTAAGCCAAGCAAGGTACGATAATGAAAAAAGTAAACGAAAAAACATTCCTGTTTCAAAGACCTTTAAGAATATCATAACAAATTTTTTGATTTTCTTAAAAAATCGAAAAGGCAGGACACGAAAAAGTTGAAGCAAGAAAAATTATTTATAAATACTGCGATAAATATCCGAGCGCAAAGCACGAGGTGTAATTATGTCGGAGTGCTAAACGTGAGGCAACCATTTATCGAGCGCAAGGCGCAAGATTTAACGGACGTGCGCCTTAAAGGAAATAGTTATACAAAAAACACTGAAGTAGTAACGAAAGTCTAATTTTAATTTTTTTGAGTGAGTTAATTTAGTTAATATTTAAGTTAATTTAAATAGACAAATGGATAAAAAAGAAAAAGGTTTTCCATCTTAAATATTTTATACGCATTTTCGTATTTGAAATATCAGAAAAGATTTTAGGGGTTTGGCTTTTTTAGCAATTAAAATCATAAACACTGTTTGATTATTAATTTATTTTATAAAATTTTAACAAAATTTATATTATTATAAGAGCCTCTTACTTGACAAATATAAAATATAAAGAAATATAATTTATAAATAAAAATGACCCGAATCTTGGAAATGTTTTTTTTTCAGATTTGAGAAAATACTTAAACACGACATAATTTACGCACCAGCAGGCCAATTTGAATAAATTCTTCAAATTAAACACCTTTGATCTCATTGTGACAATTAAGATAATTTTGCATTTCAAAAATTTAATTTAATTTAATTTAATTTCAGATCTTCAAAAATATTGTATTTCTTTAAGTTAATTTTTTTAAATTCAAACTTTCCAAATGTGTATTTTTAAAATTTCAATGAAAATAAAATATAATTTTTTATACTTTGAGAATCCAAAAAATTTGGGAAATATTCCAATTAAAAGTATACCCTCTGAAACTAAAATTATAAAAATTTAATATGAATTTCAGAAAAAAATGATATGTTTGGGGGTAAAAGTTAGACTTTCAGCAGGCCTAAAAAATATGAAGATTCTGTAAATAAAATGTTAAAAGAACAGGATAAAAATTTGCAGAAAAAAATATGTTTATTGTTTAAAGCTCACTTTTATCTTTAATATCTTAGTTTTAAATCAGTAAAATTCAAGAACGTTTCATAAATTAAAACAGATAATTCTGCCTCGCGAGTATGTTTTATTGTTTAGAGAATTATAAGAATAATCGCTGGGGGAATTATATTCACCCTCGATAATAAAATTTTGTCGAAATTGTTGATGTAAGTTGTTGGCTTTAGGGTCAGGAGAATTAAAACTAATTAAGTTGTTTCAAACGTTTCGGCAC
>JAAAKG020138957.1:0-12493 GCA_010014905.2 Druon quercuslanigerum
GTTTTGTACACGATTGAAACCCGAAATATCTACTTTATCATAATGAATCATCGTGAAAGCATCAAATCTATTATTATAAGAATGAGTGTATAACAGTAAGAAAAAGTGCACATTTGACTGAATTAATTATAATCAAAAATTATCAAAATTAAAGAATAAAATAAAATTTAAATGTGGTGCTTTTTGTTTACTTACTATTTTGTTCCTGTATTTCGCAACGATCATTTCGACTTAGACCCGAGGCCGTGGGAACGCTCTTTTCTGATTTTAGCAGGGTTTCGATCCTCTTTCTATCTGTTTAGTTTTTGATTTTAAACTTTGCGACACATTTTTATTAATCATTGATGTTATACTAACGCTAGATCTGATAGAGTAACTTACAGTGTGGAAAAAGAAGCTTGTACCATAAATTTATTTAAAGAATTTAATTCCAGACGACATTTGTTTGAAAGAAAATTTCAATTACCCTTTACGTTTTCTTTTAAACGTGACGGTCGAGTTTTTACTTTTGAAGACTTATATCTCTGAAGAGGATTTTTTAGTGTCTTTACTTCACGGATATGAAGATTATCATCTAGAGATAGGTTGCTTTCATCCTCTATATTTTCTGTACAAAATATTTTTAATTGGAACCAATATTATTTTGTTAAAACATATATTTTAAGTTCATAAATATCGTTTGCCGTCGTCTGTTTCAATATCATAATTTATCTTAGAAGATGGATTTTCGGAAACTGAAAATAAAATTAAGTATGTGTAAATTTTCATGAATATAAGCATTATAGAGATGTCAAAATATTAATCAATATACGGAAAATAAATTCTCACGCTTATTGCCTGATCTTCGTTTTCTCCTTTTCCGTGAAGATATGTCCTCATCATAATCAGTGCCTGCTTCCATATCTAACAGAAATAATAAAATTTTATTTAATAATATATTATAAAAAATGCAGTGGAATACATGAAACACACGTGAAGACAAAAGTAAAATAACGTAGAACAGCCAGAGGCTCAGATACTGAATTAAGTGAAGAAATTATGTTCTTGCCAGACAGTTTTGGAAAAATCAATGTTTTCCAAATCAGCATTAGATAGACCCATCTTTTTTTATTAGATTTTTATTTCTAGTACTTTTTTCTTCTGTATTGAGGTCAGGATCAGAAGTGTAGACTAATTCCTAAAAATTTAATATATTCAGCTGCTCTACGCCTTCTTCGTATGTACCTATTGAAAAAATGAAACTAGATGTCAATTCAATGTCGAGTGCTTCCACTTTGTTTGTATTTATATTTGTATGGTGCTCATTTCACGAGCACTTTGCTTCCCGTTAGCAAATATATTTGCAAACTAATTTCTTCATTTTCGTAAATTTAAAAATAGATTTTTACAAAAATTACAAAATTACCATTATTTAGCTTGCCATAGAGGAAGCAAAATAAATTAATTTAAACATAAACTTCACGCGAAAACAATTATTTGAAAATTGTATAAGAAAAATAAATTATATAAAGTATACGAGTTCAGTACGTTTTTACATTTCGCAAGTTTATAGACGTTGATAATAATCAAAGAGTTTGCACATTTTTGCATACCTCTAATACACCTTTTTTAACTTACTTGCATGGCCAACGATTCTAAAGTTGTGATTGCGCTAATATTCAGGTGCAGGTGCTTCTTTCTTAACTAAATCATACAAAATGGTATTCCTTTCATCGTCATATGGTTCCGGCATATACTTAGTTACAAATTTGCTTTTTAAATTATCATATCTTGTCCACTTTAATAAAGTAATATCCACGCATCGCATCGTGTCATCGGTTGTCTACCCGGACGAATAAAAGTAACCAGTTGAAATGGTTTTGTAGTCAAAACTAGATTCGCCATGTCAAATATCGAACCCTAAAAAAGAAAGTTTACCGATCATTTATGAATTGCGCAAATAACTTTGAATTTTTAAGTAAATTATTTAAACACTTATTTTATTGTCCATAAGAAAGTTTTGCAATTTATGAAAATAGTTCTTCAACCCATCCTCGTATTTACGTAGGGGAGACCAGGTCAGGTAACTAAGGGCTTGTAAGTTGAATCTTACAATTTAAAAAACATACGTAGAATTCAGATATTCAAATTTTAATCGTATTTTAAGTCCTATTTCGGGAAAGCCATGAAAAATGTGATAATAACCCTATTCAAAAAATCCTCGTGTTATTTTCGGACGAGTAAAACACAAATTCAAATTCCTCGAGGATTAATTCTCTGACTTGCGGAATTCCTCAAGGAATTGGAAAATAATCGCGGATTTCCTCTTGTTTTCCTCGTCCGAAAATAACACGACGATTTCCACGAGGATTTTTTCAATAGGGAATCTTCAACTCCTTAATGAGATATTACAATTTTACAAAATAGTTTTCATAGTAAATTCACCATATAACTTTTATTGATCGTAATGAAGAATATGAGTTTTATTTAATATAAGAGAAGACAAACAGGGTTTTGAAGAGAAATAGAGGTTATCTTTTAGAAGAGCTGGTTACATACATAACTTAAGTTCCGGTTGGAGAAATACACTCAATGACTGTTGTTAAACAATATTCACTGTACTTTAGTTTACATAAATAAAATGCTAGCATTTATATTAAACAGCTCAATCTGGGTAATCATCGAAAGGATTGAAACAGACTCTTCGAACACTACGAACCTCAGATAAAAATGTAGACTTGTTCTCGATTTAGAGGTTGGTGACCATTAAAAGCAATTCAGCAGAATAGAAGAAGTTAAGACAGTTCAAAGTAATATGTCTTGAATTGAAATGCTTGATGTTTTATTTTAATGGTTTTTTAATACTTTAAAATATTATTATTTTGAAAAATACATGCCACTGTAGAAAAGAATGGAATAAGTTTTACATATGTCTGCATACATAACCTACGTGAATAATGTTTTTGAGGTTGTCCTCACTGTGAATACTGACAATCGATGTGAGCGAATCGATATAGACATAACTGCGCGGTAAATTCAAATGCATATCGATAAAACCTTTATGTGATTATTACCTCGATTATATTAGTGTGTAAATATGTTTTAGTTTTACATTCTGAATAAAATCTTAATTCTTAAACAGGAATTTCGTTACATTATTGGAAAATTAATAATGATGTATAAGTTTTCGAACCAAATGTGTCGAGGGCAGCCAGTCGGTCCCACCGGGATGTCTGCATTCGACGAGCCGACTGGTCTCTCTACCAAATGGCGCACCTATGGTAGAGCGACCGGGACCGACCACCGACGAACTCCTAAGGACTTCCACCAACCTAGAAGCCGAGGTGAATCGTGACCGCATGGAGCAACTACGGCCACGATTCGCTAGGCAGGGGATGACGTCAGCCAGGGTAACCTGCCGGACGTCATCCCCTTAAGGTAACACCCAGACATCCCCTTTATCCGCTGTGGGGGGGGGGCAGTTCGACACACGACCAAATGGCGCACCTACCCGTCACGGGCGCCTGAACACCGTCAGGCATCCCGTGAGCCGTCGGCCGCGTCACTCACAGACCACCGATACGCGAACCAGTACGACTGACCGTTCACCGTTGTCTTTGTATTATAGGAACCGAACCAAACTCATCAGCACGCTCGCTCGCTATGATAGCTTCACTCCGCTAACACCTGCTTACACCGCTTTTCTTTCCGTCTACACTACACTCACTATACAACCCTGTAACTTGAAAAACACACTACAACTATACTTAAGATTGCCGCCGCACGCATACATAACAACAAGCACACACACACACAATCACGTAGGACACATACACTTAGGTTTATTTAGAATTGTAACTTACAGGCAAAATATATATTGTTTTCTTATTTTCATATCACATACCGTCGTTCGTTTTATTTATAAAGCCTGTCCCCAATTCGAACCCTGGCTAGACTGAAGCGTCCGGAGGGATACCATACAGGCAGAGTAGAACGAAACGTTACAAAACTATAATGTGTTTCATGTATAAAATGAAAGATTCAATTTTAAATGTATTAGCGCTATTATCAAACAGCTTTATTAAGTTTTTTCAGATGAAAAAAATAATGAATTTTTTTTGAAATTCTACACGAAAGTGCGGTATATATATAATGTTTCTTCATTTAACAGCGTGTTATAGAAAAACGTTTTTCATTAAATTGAAATTAAATTTAATCGAAATAATTAAAAATAATTCGCATTATTATTCTAATAAAGGGACGAAGAACTAGAATTCTAAGAAGTAAGCTGTAGGACTCCAATCAGCGAAACTTTAAGCCCGATTGGACGACTTCGTTTTTTGGGGTGGTATCACTTGAGAAATTATGCTCTATATATATTTTTTCACGCTATTAATGATGCAGGAGCGGCATAAAGTACACTCTCATCGGAACTTCGTCTTGTACAGTAATTTTTAACTTTACCATTTTACATTTTACATATATAACATTGAATCTTAACAATTCATCATTAGCTTTTGTCCACAACTACGAAATGTATAATTCCTTGGAGTCTGTTGTATATATAAATAAAGACCTTTTAATACTTCAAACTTTGCCCTAAATTTCCACGCTCTGTAATATACGTGTCATCTTCTTTATTTTAAAAGGCGATTTGTTTTTAAGTAGAACAAAATTGTTTGGGAACTTGTTCGTTAAGGTACATTCCTGGTACTTAAGTTTCAATACGTTTAATTCAATACGCTTCAAAATTTGAACTTAACAAGGCATTTGTGGATTTGGAGGATCTAGTTTTTTTAAATCGTGTAATCTACGGAAAATTTGTGCTAAAGAACGGTTTGCAGATCGAATAAGGCTGGTTAATTTTCCAAGAAATTTCTCGAAAGTAAAGGCACAAATTCGACTGAGGTTGCACCCCATGGCTAATACATCATCAGCAACATGAATAGTGCAATGCATATTCAAAACTAACGTTTTTGAATACAAGCCACGTAGACCTAAGGACAAATTTCGTAAATAGATTTTTGCATGCTGCTCATATTTTTTACTTAGCCGGTCGTTGCATAAAAATCTCGAAGCCGTGTGCAAAAGTAAAAAATTTTTTAAGCGATTGATATGAAGAATATTTAGTAATATTACAGTACCGCAGTACAATAAAATAATTCTTAATTTCGTTGCTTTCCACTTCTTGAGTGATGTCTAAGACATTGTTTTCCTCTGAAATTCTCAAGGAATACATTTACGAACCAGGAGTAGTCTTCTAGAAACCTCCATCTTCAATCGTTGACCAACCTTAGCATGTCCTGTAAGGACAAACCAGCTCATTTTAATGAATGGTCTGACTTGTAAAAGTGGTGACACACGATTATGGTGACGCGGTTGTGAACGTTTTCTGAAGGATTCGTCAGTCCTTTCTGGGCAATTTGCAAGAGGAAACTGAGTCACCCGATCTTCTTTCAGGCCTTTTATTTCACACCTTTCACAGGTATAAAAACCTGTATGAACTTTTGTTCCCTTGATATAAGCTCTCACTGGCGTATCACAAATGACGCAGTGTATATTGTAACATATTTCCTTTCTTTATCGAGAAATAAGTTAACGATTAAAATTGTTGCGACGCCTGAATTCTAAGACTATGCGTGTTTTAACCCCTCAAAATTGAACTTCCTATTACTTTTGAATAAAACTGATTCGCGCTGAAAAGACGATAAACCTGAAACGTATAACTTTATTATTAATTACAAGAAAAAAAGAAACTTCATCAGTGACCTGGGGCTCCCAATTTGCATTAAATTGTAATTTAATTCTCTTAGTCCTGAGCCCTTTGATTTGGAAATAATTCTGGATCAAAAATTCCCTCGAAACGTAATTGTCTCTAAATCCAGAGTCCTATTATTTTGATCGTTAAGTGACCTATGACCATTTACCTTTTGTGCTCTAAATTAAACTAGCTTTGCAATTTTCTTGCCCCTTCTCTGACAAACTGAGGAGCTTATTTCAAGAATCAAAAAAAAAAAAGTGATACGTTATTCAGCACAGATTTTCTGCAATATCTGCCGACAGAAATCGCTTTCGCTTTCCTAGCTGACTTTGTATAATGGAAATGAATTTTCGGGTCAACCTCTAGTTGCCCATTATTAATTTCCGTGGTAGAGAACAAAAGCTACCTTTTATTGAGCCATAAACCGAACTACAGAAATCCACATTCTATCTTGGGAATTTTGTGACTTCCTTAAGCTTGTGGATTTCTTCGGCAAAGTTACTTAAAAAAAGAAGGACTCAAGATGCGACCATCTCAGTTTTTTGTTTGTTAATAATATTCACTGTTACGACTCATTGCATGTGTTCCTGCACCGTGGCAGGTCGCGCATGCAATGTGTCTCAGAAAATCTACTGATGTGTTTTGTTAATAATATTATTTGTTACGACTCATTGCATGTGTTCCTGCACCATGGCGAGTCGCGCATGCAATATGTCAGAATATTTATTGATAAGTCACAACCTGAAACCTTCTTACAAAATTACTTATTTTCCCTTTGCTTCTATTGGATTTGCAAATTCTAAGGCTGGGTCACTGGCATTCTTGAGATCCCAAGATAATGGGTCGCTTAAGAATGAGCGAGAAACTCTCCAGTGCAGCCCCAGGTTACAATCTTGACAGCCCCGGAAAATAAGGAAGCCCCATAAAAGTTTTATTTTATGAATTTTTTAACTTTAATTTTTGTGTGCTTCTTAATTTGTCTTACCCTGTTTTTATTTTCTCTCTCTAATCGATGATGAGCTTCGGTCCTGACGAATTCAGTGTGGGTACGCGAGGAGTCGAGAGCCAAACGACGCTTCGTATCTAATGCCTGGCACCGACTCACGATCTCCTCGATCCTTGGTAATCGCGGGAGGTCTTGGTCTTGCCAACTTGTACATGCCTACTTATCAGTGGTTGCGCACGCAACCATTTCTATTTCTGGTATTGTTACATGCGATCTATGCAATCCTTCCGTTTAGAGATTTGCCAATGACTTACAAGCTTATTTATTTTCGCTTTTATTCCTACCTGTAATTTATTGACTTCTACAATAAAGTCTCCTAAGTAATCATCAAGACTAGCAGGCTTGGAATTTCCGGAATAAATAAGGATGGCAAATGGCTTATATATTTCAGGTTGATGATGCACCTTTCCTGACATGACCCAAAAATCTTTTTCGCCAGATTTAGTTAATGAACATCCATCAGTATTGAATTGTACAAATATAATTGTCTTCGTGTGCACGTTGGGATCAATGCACTCTTGAAGACCCTTTTCAATTCCTAAATACAAATACTCTCCAATCGTCCCATCAGAGTCCTGCATTTCTTTAATGTCGTATAC
Organism: Druon quercuslanigerum; assembly: GCA_010014905.2. NCBI lineage: Eukaryota > Metazoa > Arthropoda > Insecta > Hymenoptera > Cynipidae > Druon > Druon quercuslanigerum. Next base: position 7,346 of record JAAAKG020138957.1, read on the forward strand.
CACTGTTGGTGTTTCCAAATACGTTTTAGCTGATTTTGGAAGCTGAGGTAAAAGTCTTCCTCGTAAAATTTTAAGTATTTCATCAACAGTCTTCTGATCCATCCCTTAGCTTATAGCCAGAACACGCAGCTTCTTCATCTCATCAGGTTCATCCTCAAGCAATTCTACTACGCTATTAATGTATTCTTCTTCTGAATCCCTTAAATCAGAATTTGATTCCTCTGAATTCGCTGAATCAGAATTTGGTTCGCTTAAATCTAATGATGTGCTATCAACCTCAGAACCTAGAAATGCAATTTCTTGTATTAATATTGTTTTTTTTCAAACATGTGTGCTTACAATTGTTAGTTAAGGGTGTTGGGTCAAAGTTCTAACGTCGAAATTCGATTTCTTCATTTTACTTGACAATTATTATAATTAGATAAAAATTCGCTCTGTAACGCAATTCACTTTTTTAATAGAAATTTCCATACAGAGCAAGAAAATGTAGATATAATAGATTTAAAATTGCAACACACTTAATCAATTTGTATAAAAAATACGTTGTGAATTATCTACCATGGGTTAATTTATTATGTGTGCAAAAAATATATGTGTTTCCACGAGTAATTAAGTTTTCAAAAAAAGAAATCCATTTTTGCTCCTAAGGTATGCACGTCATAACATTTTGCAGGAGGATCTTTTGACTTGTTTTTGAACCTAAAATCTGCTCCTAAAAGGAAAAACATATAGCTTTTATGGGACACCCTGAAGATATATTGATTTCAAATTTAACTTCCAAGTTCGATCATTTCATTTTATGTAACAATGACATATTATTTAATTTTTGCTCCATAAAGGTACTTTTTTTTAAATAATAAATATAGAAATATATAACTTTAAATGCATAATTTAAATACTTTTTCGATTGTAATTGAAACATTTCATTTTACATAAAATTATTACAATAAATAGACACGTTTCTCGAACTATAGCCATATTTCTATTTTAAAGAGAATTAAATTTTCACACAGTTAAAAAATATCAAAATATAATATTTGTAGAGTGAAATTAAGTAAAACAAAAAGATTTAATTGTAAGGTTAAAGCTTATAACAAATTCTTACTTAAATCGACGCTGACATTACGAACCTGACTAGAATCTGAATCATAATGAGGAGCATTGAAATCCTCATGATCCATCAGTTCATCACCATCTTCAATTTCATCAATAATATTTTAATCTTCTAAAATTCCTGGAACTCGCATTTCGGGTTGCGTTCCACTTTTTTCTTTATCATCTGCATCATTATCTACATAATTTTCGATATAAAATCTATAACTTGTGTTAAAATTTATATAAAATTTTTTATTTGTGTAACTCTAATGCAAACTTAAAATATCTTTAAAATATACAATTCATAATAACTTTTGAAATGAATTTCAAGTTTGAGGATAGGTTTCGATTCAAGATAAATATTCAATACGATTTACCGATTTACTTACACTCGTGTACTAGGCGTTGGCATATTGTTTATCACATTACACACTCAAACTCAGATAATAAATATAAATTCTATCAACAATAACACTGCATTTGACAACAAGACAATTTTCCTAAAATGGAACTAGGTGGCGTTGCAATACTTGAACTGGTCTAGCTCGGCTCTGGGCCATGGAATTATCCCCATCTGGTCCCGAAGATATTAAACCGATCAGGGCCAGATCGGTAATCGGGAAAATATATGACGATTTCTGCACGGGACAATGTGGTTTTGAAACAATTTGACGAAATCTATCTGCACCTAATTTTTCAATTTAAACTTTGACAATCATAAAGTTTTTGTATAAAAGTAACTTAAACTTGTATTAATTTTTAAGAATCACTGATTATCAAAGGATGATCGACGTATTCACGAAATGAAAAATGTTTTTTGATGTTATATATTTTCGTGGTGACTCAACCGGTTCTCTTTATAATCGCAAACAGAATTTTGAGTTTTAGAACCTTACTGTAAATTAGAAAGAAAATAAGTAAATTTCTGAAATGTATTCATCTAATTCAGGGAACATGCGAAAATTCAAAGCAACAGAATTGAATTTCATGTAAAATTTTAAAGAATTCCAGGTAATTTTAGTAGAATTTCGTGAACTTAATTGAACTCTTGTATAATGATTGATATACTGAATAAATTAGTCAAAAAATGCATCATACAATTTTGTATGCTTCTTTACTCCTCCCCAATAATTTCCAGTATGGCATTTTTATTTATTATTTCCCTGAAACAATTTAAGCTATCAGATTGATTTTTGATTAAATACGGTGTACAATCTTTGTAATAAATTAAATCTTAGAAATTTAATATAAAATTATATTTATATTGAGGTAATTTCATATAGTTTTCGGCAATACATTTTTTTGATCATTTAATTGATAACTTATTATTAAAAATTATTCACGCGTTACGAGCGAAAACAGTTCTTACGTCAAATTTATTTCAACGTTGCATCGAGTTTATTTAAAAAATACACGTTTAATTCTGCTTGTCAAAATTTCCAGTTTATATTTTATTTTTCACAAAACTGAAATATCAAAACAATATATTCTATACGAGAATCGTGCTTTTGAGCTAGCTTTATATATTTATATATTTTTTTAAGTGGTTTGTTTTAAATTTGAGTTTCAGATAGCTTTTCATTTCATTTTATCTCTAATCGGAAGCAAGGATTGCAAAACCGAGCGTTTAATGGTTCTTTCATCCTGAGCTTCAATCGCAAATTTGTTCAAACTGAGATAATCGAGAAAAACTGTTATTACCCAAAACTGTAAAATGCAGAATCTAATTTTCTATAATTTACATACATTTCTTGATCAAAATAAATGTGCTCTTTCTTATGTTCAAACAATTGCAAGGTAACTGCAAGGTTAAGCAAAATCATGGTTTTCATTATAGCTTTTTTCTATGGTACTTCCCCTTATGGCAATTTAATCATTGCTTTAGCTGGACCCTAAATAGGAAAAGCTAATTAAAGGCCTATCCTAGCCAGAGCCTAACTTATCGAACGACTTGGCCCCAGCTTGGCATTATATAATTTCGTAGTATCAGCCATATTTAAACCATTAATTGTATTTTGAAATAAAAAAATGAGTAAAAACATTTAAAGAGGTCGGATACTTTCGGTTGTCATCCCAATCGTTGGAATTAGTGATGAACGTTCCGAGATGAACAAAGACTTCATTTTCAGTGGACTTATAGTCCATAAACGAAAAATGAAAGGTGTCTTCGTTACAGCGACTAATGAATACATATTATACTCACATTCTTTTTTTTTAGAAATTTAAAAGCCTGTAGAAGTATCTGCGTATTTTCGGTTATATGAATAAACATAAATTACTTATGATTTATTTACTTACTTTCGTTTTTGTTCTGGTATCTTGGAATGTTGGAAATTGACGGATGCCACCGAATGCGACGAGTGCTTAATTTCCGGATTTTTTTATAATTTTAATCGCACTTTAATGATTAATACAGACGAAATCACAAAAACATTCCCCATCATAACCCCCAACCAACCTAATTGTCATCTACTTGTTTTAATTTCAAATCAGAATAAATGGTTTTTATAATAGTAGCAAAAGCTGAAGCTTGGGAAGAAATAACTATATAAATAAATTTGTTCCCAGTGACACCATGCGATGGTTTTTTAACCCTTTTCTTAATTTATATATATATTTCAGTTCGGTTTTGATTCCTCTAGAATCAAACCGAAAAGCCTATGACAAAGCCACCGAACGCGTGCTCGGGTTGCGGATAGAGGGTCCCTGTACCAAGGGTTTCTGCTGAACATGGTTACAAAAAATTAATAGGCAATCGCGGACAACTGTCCAGGGGTGGTCCCGAAGAAATTAACCCCCAAGCGGAGGTGTGAAAACCGTGCCAAAAGCTGAATGGCACCTGGGTGAGGTATGCAGGTAGGAAGCCTTATCCTTGTATGCGGGGCTCTACAAGGATGGACGAACCCTTTTCTCTAGCTTCTCGTGTGAACAACAATGATAACACTAAACATAGTTGTAGTAAGTGCGGTCAAAACAACTAAACGCGCAGGGCTCCCGACAATAGGTCGGGAAGAGCTTCGTGAACAATTTTCCAAAGAATCCGACCTCTGGACTATCAATTGTTGTGTGTATAATGCAGCGAGAGCTTTGGCTTTTCCAAGATCCTCCAATTACTGTCAACCACCCGCTCAAACCTGAGGTGTTCGAAGTATTTTGGAGAGAAGTCTACGAAGTTCAACATAGACTGAAAGAAAACTCAGAATATCAATAGCTTCAAGGAGCTGTTTGATGACCTCATAAAAACACCTAAAGAAGAATGTCCAACCATCACTACCGAGGAGGTGAAAAAAGTATTGAGAGGCATGAAAAACTATTCCGCTCCAGGACCAGATGATATCAAGAACATTTGGTAGAAAAAATTTTCTTCAACATATCAGCATCTGGCCCGTATTTTCACCTTATATTTCGAGTTGGAAAAACCAATTCCGGAGTGGTTGGTGGAAGGGCGCACATTACTCCTGCAAATGGGCAATTTAGATGACCCAAAGAATTACAGGACAATCACTTGTCTGAACACACTGTATACGATATTTACAGGTATCATAAATGATAGGATTGTTCGGGCAATCGGACCTGTGTGGTAAGAAATGTATGAATAACGTGGGTCAAAGAAACGCGTAGCAGGATGTCGGGAGAACTTGATTATCGATAGATGTGTCTGCAAAGTTGCAGCATCCTACCAGAGTGACCTATCTACGGCCTGGATTGATTACCGGAATGATTTCGATTTGGCCTCCCATAAACTTATCATCTATCTTTTGAAACGCTTACAGGTTCATCCGCAAATTGTAAGGTGCATAGAGAGATTAATGCGGCTATGGAAAACCCGATTTACTATCCTATCTGGAAAAAATCGCGTGACAACTAACAAGGTCACATTCCAAAGAGGTGTTTTTCAGGGCGACTCCATGAGCCCACTCCTCTTTTGCCTGACATTATTGCCACTATCTCTAGCACTTCGCCATTTCCAGAGGTGCCTTTGCGGCAAACCTTCAAATCGAAAGCACAAGGTCACTCATGTATTTTACATGGATGATTTTAAGATCTATGCTA
>JAAAKG020138959.1:0-12493 GCA_010014905.2 Druon quercuslanigerum
ATTGTTGAAAAACGAAATCACCGAATTGGACATTTCCTGAATATTAAAATTCGGGGGGGGGGTGTTTTTGAAATATGCGTAAAAATCTGATAATGCACTCAAAGAATTATGATTTATCGAACACATATCTTTGGCGTCTTCTATTATTATTCGTTTAAATTTTCTAAGATATCGCGATCTTTTGTTTTATAATCGATTTTGAATCTTTATATTTATTCAAGTAAATGCGCGGGACTGTCGTCTTTATTAATTCAAAATTTGTTGGATAATTGCTTATAATTCAAAACGGCGTTTGTATCATGCTGAAAAAAGAATAAGTTATTTGTTGTAGAAAGTCTACATACTCCGTTTTTGGTTTTCTAATCACATTGTTCGTTTAACCTCTCACTAATTCTTTGGGTCAGCTAAGTTACCTATTTTCGGCAGGAGTACTGTGCGCCCTTCCACCAACCACTCCGGAATTAACTATTCCGACTTCAAATATGTGGTGAAAATACTGGCCAGATGCTGATGGATTAAAGGAAACTTCTTCCACCAGAATGTCTTGATACCGTCTGATCCCGGAGAGGAATAGTTCTTCATACCTCTCAATACACAGCTCCTTGAAGCTATTTATGTTCTTTGAGTTTTCGTCCAGTCTAGGTTACACTTCGTAAACTTCTTTCCAAAATACTTCGACCTTCTCTGGTTTGGGCGGGTGGTCGACAGTAATTGGATGGTCTTAGAAGAGTCTAGATGGGCCAGAGAGAAACGGTTGTTTTTCTCTTACCCATCTGTCTCTCTCTGCGCTAGACTTCTCTTAGCGTCAGGCAGTATCCGTACTCTTGTAAAAAACAAGAATCCAAGGACCAAATTTGGACCACAACCAACAAACAAAAAATACTTCAATTGTAATCCGAAAACAAATTTTTAGAAAACAAAAATTTCATACATAAATAAAAAAGAGGAAAGAACAATAAGAAGTCAACCAACCACACCAAGGCAAGAAAAATATAAACAGTACCACCAAAGAGCAGGTGTTCTCCTTTTTTTACCTGAGAATCGAATAAGACTCAGTAACTCAATATGTTGTAAGCACACTAGAAATATCTTTCACAAATAAATCCGCAATAGAGAACGTGAAAGAAAGACGAGATTCATTGCATTCATTGTATAACTTTTGTTTAATTTACCCAAATCGGGTTTTAAATTAATAGATAACTTTTTTGTTTTTTAATATAAAGCATTTCCATGAATTATCTCTTTCACTCATTACTTTCACCATGCAAAATTTTAACATTATCCCAGTAAAACGCATGGTCAAAATTAACAAATTCCTTTGAATAACTTGCGAAAACACTCTTATAACAGTGCCCTAAACGAACATCACTTTTGTGTTCCTTTATCCTATTATTTAGAAGTCTGCCAGTCTCTCCCACGTTATACAGCTTGCAGATCCTGCAAAGTGATCTTGTAAACAAAACCACTTTTTTCAAAATTATCTAAAGGATCTTTGCAAAACTTTTATCACTGAATCCATTTTAAGTGGCACATGGGAAATAGTATGAATTTTAACCTTTTTTAACATCGGTTCAATAGTTTTAGAAATTTGGCCAACAAATGGAAGAACAAACGTATTAAATTAACTATATTCCTTTAACTCTTTCTGATTACCTGCGGGCACAATATTAATCTGTTTGTTTTTGATTTGTTAAATTCTAATTGTAATATATTTCTCAATTAAGTTTTGTGGGTAATAATATAGAAAAAGGATATTCCTAACAATATTCAAATTTCCTGTGTGAAATGAAAAGTGGGACAAACCTAGAGCTCTGTCGACTAAATTCTTGATTACTGCAACTTTGTTTTGAAAAGGATGAGCAGAAGAGAAATTTGAAATTATGCTTGAATATTTACTTTTCCTATACCAATTGGTAATAATATTACCATCCTGTCCCATAAATACTTCTATTTCCAGAAAACTGATTCTATTATTCTGCTCTATTTCATAAGTAAAGTGAAGTTTTGGATGAAAACTATTAAAAGCACCAATGACCATCGACAACTTTGCCAAAGGAACACATAATAAGGTATCGTCGACATACCTAAAATAAAACTGCCATAACTATTTCCGTTAAAATCGAAGAAATGACAATTATCCCTTCTATTTAAAATTTCCTGTTCAACTAACTCAAGGGGTATATTCGGGAATGTTGCAACAACATCCAAAGAAATTATTACATGGTCACCCGGGACCATTTTTGAATAATCATTTTTTTGAAATACCAGTTATTTTTAATATTGTGTTTTGAAGTTGAGATATAGTCTTTAAGAATCAAATGGAAGTTTTGTTATAAAAATTTAGTGGGAGTATTAATAGTTAAAACAACTATTCTTAAGGGATAGCCATCTTTGTGAATCTTTCTCAAACCATAACATCTGGCAAGAACTGTGTCTTCAGTATTATTACCAAAACATCTTATATCCTTTCCCAGAAATCCTTTTATTCTCAATACTGCCCTTATCAGCACTCATCCAAACTATGTTAGGAATTTTTCCGAAAACTTTTTTTCGTCATCATGAAACATTCAGAAATCTTACGATTCATACTACTAATATGCAAACATTTTTTATCGACAAAGCTCTTTGACAATTGTAACACCTCAGGTTACTTAATCGGTCATAGATTGCAAAGGCCAGTCACAATAAAAACAAACAAATGTTAGGAATTTCGGTCCTGAGTTTGCACCCTCTTCGGTAAATATTTTATTACAGTCAAAATCTGCAAGACAAAATCAAGAAATGTATAACATGAGAACAAATTACAATAAAAATTAACAAAAAAGGAAAGCTTGAATTTTTAGGCGATCAATTAAAATAATTTAATGAATTAAATAAAAGAAGAGAAATTATTCAAATATAAACATTTCATAATGCGAAAAGTTTGTTTACAAACAGATTATTGACATTTAAGTAGTTTACATTATTTAAATAACTGTGAAACACACACCTTTACAAAATATTTATTATAAATTTTTTAAGTCCGAAAAACATAAAATTAATGATTTTATATATAAATAAATAACTTACGTGACGTTTAAAAACGTCGTTTATTTTAGGTATCTCGACGATACCTTATTATGTGTTCCTTTGGCAAAGTTGTCGATAGTCATTGGTTCTTTTAATAGTTTTCATCCAAAACTTCCACTTACTTATGAAATAGAGCAGAATAATAGAATCAGTTTTTTGCAAATAGAAGTGACTAAGGATCGGGGTGGTAATATAAAAAATGGAAATTTAAGTATTGTTAGAAATATCATTTTTCTAAATCATTACTCACAAAACTCAATTGAGAAACATATTGCAATTAGAATTTAACAAATGGAAAACCAACAGAGTAATATTTTGAACGCAGATAATCTGTAATATTTAAAGAAATATACTTCAATTAGTACTCTTGTTCTGCCATTTTTTGGTTAAATTTCTAAAATTGGTGAACTTATATCAAAAAAGTTTTAAATTCATACTATTTTCCCTATACCATTTAAAATGGATAATTTCGAAAAAGGTGATGATGTCTACAAACTCACTTGCAGAATCTATTGATGAATTACGTGGGACAGACTAGCAGACTTCTTAATACTAGGATAAAGAAACACAAATCTGATGTTCGTTTAGGGCGTTGCTATAAGAGTGTTCTTGCCAGGCAAACAAAGGAATTTTTTCATGTTCACCATGAGTTTGAGTAGGATAATGTTAAAATTTTGCATAGTGAAAGTAATGAGAGAAAAAGAGAATTCATGGAAATGCTTTATATTAAAAAATAAAAAAGTGATCTAATAATTTAAAAACCGATTTGTATGAATGAAACAAAAGTTATACTAATATGATTATTTACATTTGATGGTGAGATTCTACGAATCTTGTTTTTCTTTTACTTTCTCTATTTCAAATTTAATTAAGATATATATTTCTAGTGTGTTTACAACAGATTAAACTACCGACCCTCATTCGATTCTCAGGTATCAAGGTCAGATCAATATTGTTCTTGCCTTGATAATTGTATGAGTACCAAGACGCTGCTAATAGTATTGTTATTTTTTATTTTCAATATTCTTTTATTGTGATTTGATATTTATAAAAATAAAAAAGACGAAAAAGGAAAAGCAGAAGGAAGGGGATGTGGTCGTTGGATTCTTGTTTTCTTGCAAGAGTTTGCATCAGAGACATTTATTGCTGCATACAATGAAGATGACCCTCCGGTACGTGGCAAGTAACCGGTGAGACGATGACGTTGACCGGACGTCCAGATTGCGAAGAGGTGACTTTGGCAAGGGGCATGGTCGATCCGTTCAGGATTCTCGAAGAAGCGGTCATCAGCGTAGCTGGAGGAGAGTGATCCTTAATGGTTGAACTTAAAAAAGGCACACACATGCGGCCCGCAAAACCTTTCGTGCATGGTCGTACCGAGCTCTATTTTATGGTAACATTTCTGTTACAAGAAGTTCTTGAACTAATTTTATGTGGACGAAGGATCTCCATTACGTTCTCAACTTCCTGGCACACGTGACCGCAGTGATCTTCACCAAGCTGATATCCTGCTGCAAGAACGTTATTATCCGCCAACTAACCGGAGAAGGTCATTATTGACTCTAATTTTCGGCGGGCAGCTTCTCATTTATGGTTCTTGCTCAAGTTTAGGATGGGATCCGTAAAGAATACCATGAGACGCAGGCTTTTCTCATCAAGCACTTCAATGAGTTCGGCAGGAACAGGGGTACATGAACCACCTCCTTCACCGAATCTATGGGGTGGGCTGCAGGTCACTTGATTCTCTTCTTTGCCTGCGCGCCCTTTTGTTGCTGGCAGAATACGGTCTCAACCTCAGGTTTTGGGTTACTATTCTTATTTTTGGGAAATGCGCTGCAAAGTTTTAAGGAAAGGCCATCCTGTTGTGATTATTATTATCCTTATTGCTATTTTTATTATTTATTCTTGTTCGCGTGTGCTCTCGAATCCTTACAATATAGATTCACTATTTGCTTGTAAGTAATTAAAATTACTGCTTACCTGTTACATTATGTGATCTCAGTACAGCTGAATCAAAGCTTATTTCTACAGACAATGCATTTCCTTGGTACGCGACGTTAAAACACACTGAAAATAATGTAGAATATTTTTTTAATACATTCATTATGTTATATAATCCTTTTAAATGGCGTCTTGTGCTTGAAATTCGGCATGCGATCAAAAAATTTCCGAAAAAATCCATGAAAATTCTAGATTCAATAACTTCTTTGGGCAGCTCCTCAACGAGAAAATGCACGTGACATTTTATAAAAGAAAAAGATTGGTAGAACGTGGCTACTCTTTTATGATTGCCCCCAACCCTGCTTTGCCGAACGCTCCAAGTAGATAGAGTTTATTGCCCAGAACAAAAGGTGCCCAATTTTCAGAAACTATGCGATTCTGACAACAATCTCCACTGAACACTCGAGAACTGACATCATTATCCATGATATCGCGAAAAAAGTTATATACGTTGATCGAATTCTCGCCACCGGCTGACTAAACCATCAGAAATTTTAATGGATCGCAGTTGCTCCCAGGGGTATGACATGCTGCTTGCTCAACCTTTTTTATATAATATATATTTATAAAAAAAGGGGTAAACACCCATTGCGTGGTCCCACTAGGAGCAACTGTCATCTAAAAATGACACTGAATCCCAGTAGAACTGCGGTTAATCACACGTCTTGCCAGGTCTCACGACCTAGAGATGGGTGGTAAAAAGACAGGGTAAAATCACAACGACATAACCATAGGCCGGTAAAACCCTCGTGTTTTTAGGACGCAAAGCAACCGAACAATGACAATTTTCTGCATCCTTCTCGCCACGGCCTTAGAATATTGTTTTCGCACCATCGTGAGAACTAATAAGACCGACAATTACTTTAGCCGAAAATGTTGCGTACAATCGTTGCAGCCGAGAATTCGATTACGAATATAGTTCGTTCCTTGAAGTCTTGGAGAAAGAAAATGGTACGCTCATTAATATCAGAGACATAAGGCAGGAGTGTGATGCTAAACTCGAGAGGGCTTATGTTGAGACCTTGAAAGACAACACTCTGGAAAGGGACATTTTTTTCGTTGCAAGATATTTTTCAGATGAGATAGTAAATACAATTTTCCAAACGGGCATCAACCTCTGAATTAATTTCACTATGTACCGATGAACTTTCAAGTCTTCCAAAATACAGATGACAAGTCTCTGAAAAGTTGAATCGAAAGTTTTTCGGTAAACAATTAAGGCCAATGACATGACGCGCTGATGGGCTGTGCGTCTTTGCAGACGCAGGTCTCTATAGGGATGGACGAAAACTTTTCTTTCGCTTCTCGTGGAAAAAGTAATGATAATACCAAACATAGTTGTAGTAAGTCCGGTTCGAATCAATCGAATGCGTAGGGATCCGAAAGTAGATCGGACAATCGATCAATGAGGATTCAATGCTATGGACCGGCGCAATCTTAAAACTTTTAGGTGGAAGGATCGATTCAATGAAGACTTGCGATACCAGTATGGCTCCTGAACGTAGAGATTACATGGCACGACTGCATGATCTGTGTTGCGAGAAACACCCAGAGCTATTGGACTTTTTGCACCAACGTCTGCGAAACCATGCCGAACAACTTGGAAAGAAGGGCTATTCGAACAAAGCGCCTACTTTGATACAGCTACAATAAGCTATGAACAGAGAAGCAGTTTCGACTTTTTTGGAAAGAGTGACTTAATTGTAAATTAGAGTTAGTTGTTAACATATAAAAACACATTTGAAAAATGTATTTTTATGTTTCAACAACTAATTCTATCATAAAATTAAGTCCGTCCAGCAGACGGAGTCAATAAATCAGTTTTTATTACTTTTAAATATTTATATTTGATTAAACTACCAGTTTTACATATTTTCACTAGAAATCAGTAGTTTCCGATGAGGGCTGTCGAAGTATAGTCGAAACGTAATACCTCATATGTACTGAGAGATTTTCAGTCATGATTTAAAATGAAATTTACCAGTTATCAACAAGCACTTATTTTACTTATCATCTTTAGATGTATCCAAGCTACTGTACTTCTCACAAGATGTATCAAGAGGGCTAATCCCAGGATTACCTCGCATCAAATTGAATTATTCCAGCTTTGAAATTAAAAATAATTTCAATTATGTATGGTCGATCATGCGATCATTTATTCTAAAACTGCATTTACACAAAACATCGTTTCGGCAACATTTGTGTGCCTTCTTCAGGCTAACAATTTTGCTAAAGATAATATTAAGAAGAGATATATACTTTATGTTTTAAGTTCCCATCTTTCAACAATGTAATTTCATTTCTTTTCTCTAGAAGCGAAGTTAACACTTCCCTTATCAGCTTTAATGAAAATGAAATATGAAAAAAACAAAATAAATGAATATTATAAAAAACAAAATGTAAGAAGGGAAGCTATCTATCTTATCTCAAATTTCATCTGAAACAATACATTTAAAAATCAAGGTAATTTACAAGAAGTAAAAACCTCTTTGGTACATTCTATAAAAAAGAAACGTAATGACATTTTTAAAAGATGGGAACTTCAAAAATATATAAATAATCAAATGTCTTACAGGCTAAAGTCGCGTCGTTCCATTATAGCTAAAGCGTATGTTCTCTGAAATGTGCATCTACCAGAGTTAAAATAGAGAACAATAGTCTCCGCTATTGGATCCCCGACCTATACTTCAGCTTTCTATTTGTCTAGAATTTTAAAACCAGTATCAGGAAAAACCGTTTATTTTTTTAAAGATAGTTGGGACTTCAAAAGCTGTCTAAAAAACCCAAAAATTGCATGCACCCACTCGTCGATTTCACTAGATATCGTTTCCATGTTGGACAATATACCTTTGGATTCGGCTCTGGATTTTGTTGAACAAAAATTAAATGTCCAAAGAAATCTCACAAAAATGTCAAGTAATCAAATGCTAGTAGCAATAAAAATGTTTTTTAACAATACAGTTCTTGAATTCAATAATAAATATTAGAAACAAATTTTTGTTTATTCTATGGGTTGTCCTTTGTCTCCAATCATTTCCAATCTATTGTTAGAAGATGTTGAAATTAAAGGCTTATGAAATTTCAATCTATAAAGTTCACACACGAAATCGAAAGTAATAATACAGATTGATTTAAGAAACAAACACGTTCTGGCCAATATTTAAACTATAATTTACATAATGTATATAGTCAAAAGATTGGCTTTATAAAATTCATTGATAAGGCTATAAAACTCAGGGGTTTTAATTTTAGACAAAGAATTTAAATTTAATGAAGTAAACTTTAAGATTGACTAATTACTTGTTTCCGTAAATAAGTAGCATTATAAAATAACGCATCCATGAAATCTACAATAGCACGGGTGAAGTCATTAGAAAAGGGAAATTGGTTAAAAGAACATAGTAAATTTTTCACTAAAGTACCTTTCCCATACCTATGAGTTTTATCTGAAAGACTCAAAATAATTTTTAGTAAAGATAACATTACGTCTTATTTTCAAAATAATCAGAGAGCATAAATGGAATTGTAGCTTAGGAAACTAAAATATAGGCATCTAAAAACATGCATAGACAAGTACTTATTTTCTTTATTTCATTTTTGACAATATGCCCATTTTGGACAAGGAAAAGTCTGAATTAAAATTTTTATCTGCAGTTTATTCGACCTTGTTAGTAAATTTGTATGCAAAAATTTTCCAATCGTCTAATTCATAATACATATTACAGTATCATGTCGTACCTCGAGATCGTCTGACCATGGTTTATCCGCAAAATGACTACGCTCAAAAGAGATTTGGACTAAAATTGAAATTTCTTCCAATATTAATAAATCACATATCATTAATTTTATTTTGACCATATTGGTTTAAAAATGTTTGTTACAAAAAGATTCCTTATTATGAATTGATATTTTCGATTGGAAAATGGAAAAAAATCTAAAAAAAAACTAAGATTTAATTGTCTGCGCATCATAATGACTATTTGTAACTACAACGCTTGAGGAAAAATATTTCGATTTTTCTTGAATTTGACTTTCAACTATTATTTTTATCTTTTTATAATATTATTTTCAGATAAAATTTTATCGTGAAGAATGCACAAAAATGTTGCTAAAACGTTGTTTTTTTGTAAAGAAAGTTTTATAAAAAATGATCAAATGACCTGTGATATAAACTTCAAATTATTTTTATTTTCAAAGTTGGATTATTTCAGTTTTTCCATGTTGTCTTCTACCACCGATGTAGTAACGCTACTGCTAATTAATGGTAATGAGTAGCTAAAATATGTTTAATGATATTCGCGTATAATATATTAGTATTTCTTACACAAATATTGCGCTCTCTTTCTTGGCATAATCTACACATAGTCCCCGTTAAACCTTTCTGCCTTCCTCGTGCATCCTTCTCACTTCATTCATCTGCAGGCCATACGTTCTGAAATATCTTTCCCTTTCAACCCCCATCTTCCCACCCCAACTACTGTTCTTTTTCTCCTAACAACACTCCCTAACCTGCTTACTTTCCGCCTCTTCCAAAAATGTTTCCTCATATTCACACGCTGGATTCCCCTTACACCTTAAAAAAAACGCGCTGATTTTGCGCATCCTTATTAGCTGATTCTCTATTCACTACGTACTGCAAGACGTCAATTTTTTCATTAATACTCCAAAAAGCCCGAAAGCATCTCCAGCAGTATTACCTCGCCCACAATATCCTTTCACAGCCTAGTCACCAGTGTCATCGTGTAAACTTTATTCACTAACCCTTTTAACTTCTCCCTTACCTCTTGTATGCCAAACAGCCACCCTTCCTTATCTGCTTCTCTGTCTCCTCGTCATTCAGCTACACTGCATCTATCTCCCTCGTCCTTCTAAACCCCTCATCTGTCTTCCGGGTATCTGACCCCTTAAATGAATTCTAAAAAATTCCCCCCATTCCTTACTCCCTCTCTTCTCACTTATCCCCTTTCTACGTTTCCTAAACCTATTAATTATCTTCCAAACGTCCACTTCTGTCTTAAAACTTCTTAACTCCTCTTCCAGATCTTTCTCCTTTTCCTGCTCTTTCTCCTTACACCTCAACTTAACCTCCTTCCTCATTTCTACGTACTTCTTCCTTTTCGCAGTTCCTTCTTGCGACTTCCTATAATTCCTTTTCACCTTTCTATTGATCTGTTGAATTTCCCTATCCCGCCGCGACTTCACCATTAATCTCTTCTTCCGCCATGATCACATAGTCTATCACCAATACTTCGATCTTACTCACATACGTGTATTTTCCCTCCTTGTGCCTTGTAACTTGTCCCTTGTAACTTTGCAACCCCTTTTTAATCCCTTGTAACCCTTATTCCTTATTTATTTTCCCATCCTTCGATTTACTTTCGAAGCTCTCGCTTTTTTCCGGTAAGGGCCCCCTTCCCCCAATTCTTGCATTAAAGTCCCGCGTAGTAACACTATACACTCCTCTCTCTCTTCTAATAAGTTTACCACCCTTTCTTTAATCCTTTCAATCCCATCCTTATTATACACAGTCACAAACTTACACTCTACACCGGCTATTTTTACTGCCCTCGTTTGCACGCGCTCTTTCTTCTCCCTCTTCATGAAATGATTTCTCTTATCCATCCCTAACCCCTGTTATAATTCCTATTCTCCAGCATTCTCTGTACATCTATTTCCTTCCCCCTCACATCTTGAACAATCAAAACTTTCTTATCCTTTATCCTATTTTTTGTCTATGCTTTTATCACCTCCGCGGTAGTGATGGATTAGCATTCTTCCCAAGGTGTTGTTATGAGTACATTGCACTTCGATTTCCTCTGGCTTGGACGGGTGGTTGGCAGTTTCGATCTTTAACATCTGCCAGGCGTCCTACGACGGCCTATCGTTTTTTTTTTATCTTGAGAGAGATGTTTTGTCTTATAATCTTGTTCCCCTGATTAGGGCATTCGTTATGTTACCGAACCTTTGCCGTTTTAACAACTATCTAATAATAGAGTTCTTACTCCTTATCCTCAAGAAATTTGTATCCATCATTTCTGGGCGTAGAAAATTGGACCTAACATCTCTTCATTATTTAGAATTAACATACATGGACTCGTAATTGTGTTTTTTCATTCTCATAAGAGAAACTATTATATTTGTATAAAATTTGACCCCTCCCCCTCTCCGTTTTTGTGAAATGTCCAAGTTTTAAGACCCTCTGAATCTGAAGAACCGGTTTTTACGATGTGTCTGTCTGTATATTTGTCTATATCTATCTGAGAACACGATAACTTTTGAAAAACTTTTTGCATCATATTGGCGTTTGGTACAATCTTTTAGTGCCGAAAACTAAAGCTTATTTTAATATAAATTTAATATAAATTTAATATGAAACATTATCATAGCAACTTTTGACTTTTTTCAAAAAATTGACATTTCGAATTTTGATGTGCACCCAAGAAAAATCTACAAATTTTTCTTATTATTCATTTTTTGATAGAATGCGTTGTTTTTGTTTTTATAGTGAAAAATAAAATTGAAAATAAAAAAAACTTTGGGGAAATTATGCAAAGTTCGAAAGCACATAACTGAAATCTTTGCCGGTATGACCGGGCAATCAGAAAAAGTACGCGAAACAACAGATGCAGTAATTGTTGAAAAAATGGTTTTAAAAAAATCGCATCGAGATATTTCCGAGAGCAATGCAATGGTCTCGATTCTTCGGAGACGAATCTGGGCATGTTTTTATTTTTTATAGAACTATTTCATTTATTTTAGAATTAATTACACAGTGGGTTGCAGTTCCCAATAGTACAATAAACCACGAATTGATTTAAAACTGCGTACACTCATGTATTTTAACTCGCTGCTCACGCAGATAATAGTGAAAATACGCGCAAATTTTATTTTCATGATGAAAACCATGTAAATCCTATAAAAATCATGACTTTTTGAGTTTATCATAGTAAATAATAAAAATTTTCAAAAAAGCTTTAAATAAAAGTTGTAGATATTCTAAAAATATATCTTTATGTTATACGCATGTTTACTGTACGAATAACAGTTTTCGAGAAAAATAACGATAAATATAGAAAATCACAGAAATACAGTACAATATGTAACAGTAACCCTGTGACTAATTACAGAAACAAATGTCGGTCAAATCTCTACCTTTTCCACTGTCTCTTGAGGGACGGAAATGCATCCCTGTGAGTGGTCACAGAAATAATGATGATCAAACTCCTACCCCTTTCCCACGTCTCGTGAGGGGCGCGAAGGTACCCCCGTGACTGTTTACAGAAATAATGTTGGTAAAACCCCGACCCCATTCCAAATTGTCGTGGGGGGCGGGAAGGTACCCCTGTGACTGGTCACAGAAATGATGTCGTTCAAACTCCTACCCCTTTCCAACTTCTCGTGGGGGACGAGAAGGCACCCTTGT
>JAAAKG020138960.1:0-12493 GCA_010014905.2 Druon quercuslanigerum
AATTAATCTTCAACCAAAGGAACTACAATTCCAACCAAATGTTGATTTTTCAATCAAATATATATATTTTATTAACCAAGTAAATGAAATTTCTATATAAAAAAAATTTAACCAAAAATAGAATGCTTCACTTTTCAGTTAAAAAATTATTAGCAATAAAAGCCACTAATTTTCGACCAAAGAAATGGATTTTCAATTAAAGAAATAAATTTTTAACAAAAAAAGGTACATATTCAATCAAACATGAAATAATTAAATGTTTAGTTTAAAAAATTCATTGAAAGAAATTACAGCAAAATATTTAAATTCTAAATAAGAAAGGGTTTTCAATTAAAAGGATGAATCATCAACGAAAAAAATGATTTTTTTAATAAAGTAAATCCACTTTAAACTAAGTAGTTGAATTTTCAATAAAAAGGCTGAATTCTTAAGAAAATTGTAATAGTTACATTTTCAGTTTAAAATGAATTTAAAAACAAATGAATTTTTAAACGAAAAGATGAATTTTCTAACAAAAATACAAAATTTGTAACAAAATACGTCAGTTCTTAAATAAAAAAAGGAAAGATACATTTTCAGATAGTAAATAAATATTTTTAAATACAAAAAAATCGAATTTTCAACCAAATAAATTATTTCCCAAAAAATCGTCAAATTATCAACTAAATAAATGGATTTTAAATCAAAAAGATTAAATTATTATAAAAAATATCAATTTTTCATAAAGAAGTAATAGTTCAATTTTTAATTGAAGAAATTAATTTTTTTTTAAACAATGAATCTTCATACAAAAAAATACAATTTGAACCAAATACATAGAACAGTCAAATTTTCAGTTAAAACATTTATTTTTTAACCAAAAAAAAATATTTTTAACAAAATTGTTAAATTTTCAATCAAACACATGAATTTTTAACCAGGAAGATTACATTTCTAAATATCAAGAAAGCTAAAGTTTTCACCAAAAACAGAATAGTTATATATTCAGATATATAAATAAAATTACACAAAAGTAATTCTTAGTGAAGTTGAATTTTCACATAATAAAATAATATATAAAATGAGAATAAATAATAGAGATAATAATAATGAATAAAATAAAATAAAATCGAGCAAATGGAGTAAACTTTAAGTAACAAAATTAATCTTCAACCAAAGGCATTAAAATTCCAACGAAATGTTGATTTTTTTAACAAATATATATATATTCAACCAAGAAGATGAAACTTCTATATAAAAAAAATTTAACCAAAAATAAAATACTTGACTTTTTCGTTAAAAAATTATTAGCAATAAAAGCCACTAATTTTAAACCAAAGAAATGGATTTTCAATTAAGGAAATACATTTTTAACAAAACAAGATGCAGATTCACTCAAACATGGAATAATGAAATCACTAGTTCAAAAAATTCATCAAAAGAAATCACAGCAAATTATTTAAATTCTGAATAAAAAAGGATTTTCAACTAAAAGGATGAATCATCAACGAAAAAAATGAGTCTTTAACAAAGTAAATCCCCTTTAAACTAAGTAGTTGAATTTTTCCATAAAAAAGCTAAATTTTTAAGAAAATTGTATTATTTAATAATTTAAATTTTATACTTCAATTTCAACGATACTTACTAAAAAAAGCTTCTTTATGTTGTCCATTCACCGTATAATCGTCTATCTCAGTGTGATACCGTCATACTAAATTTTGATTTTCTTGGAAGAGAATAATTTGCTTCTATGAAACATTTGTTATTCTAACCAAGCTTCTTCATATCTCGTGAGAATTTATTTATTTTTATGAAAAAATGAACATTCAATTTTCGATCACTTTTGAAACCCGATTTTCAAAACCTGTGAAATTGTATCCTCAACATTCTTGAACGATTGACTCGGAATTGGTTCACTTTTTTGGATCAAGAGCTTTCAACCCTAATGCAGAAACTCAATACCTCGGGAATTGAATTTGCTTTTTATTTAAACTGAAGATTACTTTTCTTAGCGTAATCCGCTGCCCAGCCTGTTCTAATTTGCGGCTCAAAAATGAAGATCTGTTTCTGATGAATTTTTGTTCTACCCAAATCAGCAATATGCCATCTCGGAATTAGACTTCTGTCTTATCTTTAAATGGTGATTTCGATTTTACAGAATGATTTTTTGCCTTCCTGAAAAATTCCGATTTTTTTGGTTATCTAGTTCTGTACTTCAGTTAGAGAAATGGAGGATTACAAAATGGAATCCATAGCAATCTTAACTCTTGTTAAAATTCGATTGGTGGATGCTAAAATAACAACCAGCCATTTTCCTTCTCGAGGTCGGGTTAATTTTTTGCAGGATCTATCATCGCGTGCAATATCAGAAGATCGAGAATTCCATGAAAGTAGTACTTCAAGTTCTCCGGCATTGCTGTTAATTCGCTTAATCTTCCACTAGCAAGAGTTTCCACCTTATTACATGTCATTATGCGCAAACCGAAGGTCCTGGTTGGAGAACAAGTGTTAAAATTGTTAAAATTCATGGAAGCTGCTATTTTATAATTGCAATTACAAAAATAATTTTTAACCAAATGTCAAATAAATCCAATAAATCCAATAAATCCAATAAATCAAAAAAGAAATTGAAACTTCTTTTCTATTTTTACAAGGATATTATACTCATAGTAAGACTGTACAATTTTTGTTATATTTCTTTAGCATGTTTAAAATTTAATTATATAGTCTACACAAAATACTTTTTGGAAAATTACTCTTATTCAGAAACTCTGCTCAAAGTGTGGAAACAAATCATGAAAAAAATTCCTGACTGAACCAGGGTTTTCCCACGCATCTCAATTTTTTCAAAGCATAATTTTTTATAGTGTGAAGTTATTAAAGTATTTCGCATTTTTTTAAACAATCAACTCGGAATATGTATATGATTTCACAAGTTTATTATAAATATTGTTTCTTTCAGTGCACGTAAATATCTAAAAATGTAAAAAAAGAACCATTCATATGTGTAATTAAAAAAATATATTTTTTTATTTGTGAAAGTAACCTTATTAAACGATCATTCATTTCTTATTAATAAAATTTTGAAGGGATTTATTCAATATGTTTTATTTAAAAAGTTTAGACAAATTATATTACAAAATATTAATAAATATGTTATCACCATTGTATCATTAAACAATTAAATAAAACTTAAAAAATAATTAACCATTTTCTCCAGATTTTTCCAGGTGAGAGATGTGCCATGTAAAAACAAGGGAAATCAGAAGATTTTTTACGAAAATGGGGAAATATATTCTTTTAAGTAAAGTTAATTAATGCGTGTGTATTATATTAAATTCAATTTGAAAATCTGCAAATTCCGAACGTTTCAAGTATAAATATTTTATTTTTAACAAGACAGATTTTTTAACCAAATAGTTGACACATGAACTTCCAAACAAACATTCGAATTTTCAATTGAAAAAAAAATTTCAGCAAAAAATGGAACAGTTACGATTTCAATTAAAAAAAAAATTTTCAATTAAAGTGATGAATTTTCCACTAAAAATATCCATTTTTATTAAAATATTTAAATTTTCATTAAAACGATTTTTAAACAAAAACATTGTTCAATTTTCAACCAAAGTGATAATATTTAACTAAAATATTTGAATTTTTAGCCACAAAGTTGAATTATCAACCCATACAATTAAATATATACAGTAAATAATTTCATGATGAAATATTCAACTGGATCAGTGTAATTTTCAATTTTCAAATTGTATTTAAATATAAAATTTATAAAACAAAAAAATTAATTCTTAAGCAAACAAGATGAATTTTAAACAAGAACTGAAATTTTTCATATTTCAACTAAAAAATATTCCAATTTAGAATCATAGGTAGTTGACTTCCATAAAAAACTAATTTACTTCAAGATTGGAATTTTCCACTAAGAATAATTTCTCAGTCTAGAGAGCCTAAACTTTTGTAATAACATGTTGAATCTTCAAGCTTTAGCTTGAAGTTAGTTGAATTTTCCGAAAATAGAAAAGTTACATTTTTAGTTAAAAAATTAATTTTAAAGAAAGAAAATAAATATTTAAAAAAATTATTAAATCGAATAATAGAAGACAACTTTTACGAGAAGATAAAATTGGTTATTTAATTGCATATTAAAATTGAAAAAAATCTAAGCACGTACTCGAAAAAAATTCCCTGAGTAAAATAAATTACTTGATGTTTCCAGGTTTTTCAGATATATGTATATAAAAAGTCCGTAAAAATTCCAGGTATTCCAGGTTTTCGAGGTGAGTAGACACCCTTTCTTATGCTCTAACAAGAGGGATCTGATACTTTAAATGCAGATTCTATTGAGTAAATTAGAGTCATGACCCTCTTGGTTACTTTTTGCAGGTGAACATAAAAGCATCGTTTGCTTACTCAATCTGCTTAATTAGCTTCGAAGCAACAAGAAAAACAATAAAGAAGCTGTCATCAGGATATAAAGCTTTATTTACGACTTGGTAATATCAACATTTTTTGTCGGTAGCATGGTAATCATTTTTACGTGTAAAAGTCTTAGGGGGCTTCAAAAATTACATCACACTGCCAGGGGGAGGAAGTAACACAGAATGTGTCCTTATGCATGGAAAATATAAATAGAAAAAAACATGCTTGAAACTTGAAAGTTCGTTATTTTTAATTGAAAAGTCTACTGTTATATTTTAAGTTGAAATTTTTCATTTATTTTTTAAATATTTGTCTTAACTAAAAATTTAAATTATCTACTTTTGACTGAAAATTGATCGTATTTAGTTGTAAATTCAACTATTAATTCTTTTATTGCGAAATCTTCTTTTTTGGTTAAAAATTTAAATACTTGATTAAAAGTTGAACTTCTATGTTAAACATTTAATTTCTTGGTAAAAAGTGGAACTACCTTGTTAAAAATTCAATTTCATTAGTTAAAGGTCCACGTCTTTAATTGAAAAATCTTTAATTGAAAATTTTAAAACAATTTTTTGAACTGCAATTTTAACTATTGCATTTTTGGTTGCAAATTGATCGTTATTAGCGTAAGATTAAACTATTTAGTTCAAAATTCTCTTTTTGGTTGGAAGTTTATATTTTTGGGATGAAAGTTTAACTGTTTTGTAGGAAATTCGTTTTTTTAGTTTAAAAATTGAACTTTTTTAGTGAAATTTCGTCTCTTTGGGTTGAGGATTTGGTTTCTTGTGTTGAAAATTCGACTATTTGGTTGAAAACTCATCTATTTTGGTAGAAATTGGATCTTTTTTCAAAAGTGCAAAAGTTTTGTTAAAAATTGTCTGTTTTGATTGTGGATTCAACAATTTCGTTTAAAATTTGTATTTTTTTGTTCAAATAATTTCGATTAATAATTACAATATTTTTTGGTTCAAATATCAACTATTAAATTGTTCGTTGAGAATTCGTCATCTTTGAAGAAATTCGACAGTTTTGGATTTGAAATTAAACTCTTTTTTGGGTTGAAACATTAACTCATGTTTTTCGTTCAGATTTAATCTTTCTTGATTGAAAATTGAACTTCTTGGTTGGAATAATTCTTTTTGTTAAAGCTTTATAATTTTAGTCAGAAATTTAATTATTCTACTATTATCACACTCGACATTTCAGAATATCTCGTTACAAGCGAAACAGGGGGGGTTACATATTTGGAGGGTTTTTAATTGCTCATTTTTATGTAAAAACCCTATTGAACAAATAAATATTTACTGAAAGGTTCACGGTGACGTTTTAAAATTATTTTTTATTATTATTTTTCATGTTTTAAGAGGAGTCCAACCTACACTACAATAATTTTTCTGGCAGATTTAGAGACATCAAAAAAATCAACTGTACATTTTTTTTGCATCGTTATTATAAATGTTTTGTTCACAGAAAGTAAGCTATTTAACAGACCTTTAAACACGAGTAATTGAAGCCCAAAAATATTAGCATGGAAAAAAATCATGGGCCAAAAAGAAAACTCGTCCCAACCTTGACTACATTCTCCTACCTACATATTCATTTTTTTTTAAATTAATTATTATTCTATTTTCGTAAAAGCAATTTGGGCTGCGAAGTCTGTTAAAATACTAAACATCTTATGTTTGTATGTTCTATGTTTTATTTCAGTCGTTTATCAAATGAAATTGAAAAAAAAACTTTGGGTAATTACTGCCACTATAATTAACACCTAAAATTTCTAGAATTGAATTAACTTAGGTCATTTTACCATTAAAGCCAATCTCTGATTCTGCAAACAGCTTTATATATTCACTTCCAATTAAACGAAATCAAATCACCCTTAATTTTACGCACCTCATATGCACAAATTCAAATATAAGCCAATAGCGGAAAAGTCCTTTACCCGGCATAAAATTTACATCTTCATTATACAAATCGCTACTTGGATAAATGCATTAAAATTTGAAATACCTCGTTAAAATGAGTAGAACGTGTTAGTTTATGGTCCGTTAGTTACACCCCATGCACGTTAAAATCTTCCTCAGGCTCAAAAAAACGCTACCGCATTTTGAGTTTTACTTAAAACCTCGCCAGGTTTTTGAGAAGGATAAAGATACATAAGAAACCAGCAATTACTCCCTATATAAAGTCTGAGCACTCATATATTTGAGACCGAAATTTTTTCATCAGTTACGTCTAATAATATTTAAAAAAAAATCGAAACGGTCTTTCGGACTGATTTAAAAAATCTCTAGAATTTCGGGCTTAGCGCCAGAGAAGAAAAATCTGTTAAATATCGTAATACACCTACGCTGAAGAAGAGGTGTACAGCTCATGGACGAGTCTGAACGAGTCGGTGTGTCGAGTGCAGCCTGCAGACTGCAAGAAGGGGCCCGATCGAAAGATGATGGTCGGGGGAGGGAGGGGAGTGGGCCCTGTAAGAGGGGTCTGACACGCGATGCCTGCCTCGAGGGAGTAATCACGTGGCGGGCGGCGGGGGCGGCCCGAGAGGGCCCCAAGTCCCCGCTGCCCCCTCCCGCCACCCACCCACTCCCAACTGCATCTCGCAACCCCTCGACCGCTCCTCAACCTGCCAGCTAGCTTGCCGACTCTTCTCTCCTCTCCTGCCTCTCTCTTTTTCTCCTATCTTTCTCGCTCCCTCAGTTAAAAAAAAATCAGTCCCCTCCAAGTCGATATTTCGCTTCTCCGACTACAGCACTGCTAGGGGGCACTGTGATTACGCCTGTAGTACACACTGCCGACAAAACGAGATGGCCGTGCAATGGCTATACGAGCAGCTCTTCTACCTTCTAATGAGCATTGCCTATGAATTCCATCGCGATCCTCACGAGGGTGAATTTCGTTTTAACTTCACTGATTCTTATTTTAGAATTTTTTAAAATGATGGTGACGGGTTCTATTAAGGTTGGTAATGAGTAGAAAAATAGAAGGCCGAGTTAGATGAGATTGTATAATATTCAGGATTCAGGCTCAAAAAATAAAACGACTTTAGCTTTTTATAAAAAGGACGTTTCGATCACTCGCACCACTTGGTATGCAGTTATATGCAAAAAAAGAAAAATAACTGAATTTTTAAATCAGACAATTTGACTCACTGATGAAATTAGTAATTTTAAATGACCCAATCTATTTTAAATTTTCAACAAATTAATTTTTAAGAAAGAAGTACAACTTTCAACTAAAAAAGAGGTCAGTTCTCAACGAAAAAAATAATCATTGATATTTCAAGCGAAAAATATTTGTATTTTAAACCAAAAACAGTTGCATTGAACCAAAAGCGTCAAAATTTCAAAAAAAAAAAAAAATGAATCTATAATCAAAATAGATTAATTTTCAACCAAACGTTTCCATTTTTTAACATAGAAGATAAAATTTCTAACAAACCAGATGAGTTTTTGAAACCATAAAGACGAATTTTCAAGCCATCATCCCCAATATACAACACAATAATCAAACAACAAAATAGTTCAAATTTCAACCAAACAGATGAATTTTTTAAGTAAAATGATCAATCTTCAACAAAAAAGGAATTTTTAATAAAGCAGGTTAACTTTCAATAAAGTACTAAAATTTTGAACTTCGTAAAAAAATTATCAATAAAAAGATGAATTCTCCACAAAAAATTGTATTATCAAAAAATTTTGAAACGAAAGACCTTGGATACTAATGGGCCTGCGTGAAGAGCTTTACATGGTGACTTCTTGAAGCTCTTCACCATGGGTGCTTGCTAGAAAGATTGATATGTGACCTGGGTCGAAATAGTGTTGCGGAACGAAAATGTTATTTAAGTAAGCAATATGGATTTTTAAAATTAATTTTAAATATATAAACCCCGCTTCCCCTTGTAGACTTCCTACGAACTGCTTGATCCCTGACAGCAGATTATTTTCTACCGATACAGAAGAATTGATCTAATCAGCAATGTCCAATGAACGAATTAGTAATTTTATATGGTCTAAAAACTAACTTTTATTGATTAAATCAGATATTTCGAATGAAGCAATTAGTTACTTTCACCAATTAAAACAGCCATTTTGAATTATATGTCCAGTTACTTTCACTAATAAATCAAGCATTTTTATTGACCTAATTCGCAACGTTTAATATGTCAATTAGACACTCATGGTTAATTTCAATCTAGAAATAATTTTACCACTTTAATATAGCAGACAAATCAGTCACTTCTATTAACAGAAAATCAGTAATTGAATGTGAATGCTTGATTCCATCCGTAATATCGATTCACCTGTTAAAATGACTGTCATGGCTATTATTCTCTCTATAATCTAGAGTTTTCCGATTTTCGCGTAGTTATTCCTTAAAACCAGCTCTAATTGCAAAACTTTCCCTGAAACATTTCAGAAGTCTTCATCGATCACCTATTTTTCCATTCTCCTTAAACTTCCCTAAAAGTTTACAAGAATTACAAAACAACCTACTATTCCCGGACAATCCTTCCTGGCCGTAAAAATTATCCCTGGATTTCTTTCTAGCAGTTTTTTTCTTTTTATGATCCCTTTTATGAAAGTTCCAAGTTAAGTAATTTCAAATTGTATCCTATCAGGAAAATATTAAAATCTTAGGTCCAAAAGAATTAAAACTTTACCGTCCAATAAATTAGTGTGAGGCGTCTGGAATGACATCGAAAGACTTTCGTTAAAGATGGTAAAAGGTTACCTGAAACAAAAAGTACAATAGTAATATATTATATACAGTAACGTGAAAATTGAGAACTGCTACATAACATAGAGCGAGCTGGCAACATTTTCTCATTGACAATCGTGTATTCTTTTTTGTATGTCACAATCTATATATATTAAGCCGTAAAATCTAGATATAAAGTTTTATATTTTCTTAGATGTTCACGTTTTTGACTGCAGAGTGGTAGCATTAGTGCTAGTTCTTGGTCTGTGTCTTTGCAGTCGGTAAATGATGATTTAAATTTCTAGCTGAGATTTCGGCTTCATATGGGTCCTCTTCAGTGACTTATTTCTTTTCAGTGAATTATTCTAGAAGGTTACATATTTGGTAGAAGTTTTTGGTACATATGTGTCCGAGTCTGTAACCTCTTAGAATAAATCGCTGAAGAGGGCCCATATATGAAACCGAAACGTCAAATGGAAATATAAATCTTCCTCCTCGTTTACGGACCCCAAAGCCACAAAACCAAAAACTAGCATATAATTATAACTATATAACTAGGAGTACTCAGGTTGGCAAAGAGCCTCTTTTATTTCTTCTAGTGAGAATTCTTGTAAGTGTAAAAAGGGAAATAGCCAATCGACTTTCATTCCTACTGGTGCACTGACCCTACCAGAAATTCTTTCATGAAGTTAATTGCACCAGAAGCTAACGACAGTCCAGAAATGATAAATTCTGAGAACAGGAAGTTAGTGCATCAATCCCCTTCGTGCTAGAAACTGTTTACAGCAGTTCGTTAGATGTAAACTGCAAAGGTAGAAGGTATGCATAAAAATATGATTGGCTAACGACGCTGCGTCTCTTCCTTCTTCCATTTCAAGGTCCAATATTCCAGGCTGGAAGGTGTTCAACCACGATGTCGTGACAGAGGCCCTCGTTCAGCAGTGCCTCTTAACAACTTAAAGTACGAATCGCAACTACCAACCAATCGTTGGCATTTTCTTCCGCCGTTCCAGAATGTTGAGGATTGCCGGCAGCGAACAACCACCATGTTCGGGAATTCAGTTATATCAGAGACCTGTGATTGCGCGAAATGCGAAAGGGTTCTTCTTCTTGTATACGAAGTCACGCCATCAGAACTTCTTGCGTTGCACATCATGCACCCTGGAGTCGGGATGCTTGTACGGAAGCGTTCGGTAGGGAGGATCCTACCGAGAAGTAAGCGTGTTCGTTTTAAGCGGCTGGGGCATTATCGTATACACTATACATGTACTTTAGAGGTATTCAAATCATCAGCTGAAACCATTTTTCCTTCTGATCAACTTGCATAGATTATTCTCTTCCTTTAGGGCTTCAGCGAGAAAAGTAACTATCAGAGGCAGAAGTAAATCAGGAGGTGAGACAACAAAATTATCAGGGTTGCTACAGATCAGCGAATTCCGGAAAGACGGAGAATATCAGGGAAAACCTGACAGAGTTAGGGACCATTAGGGATCATTCGCCATTTAAGTGGATAACCCCTTATAAAATTCTGTATCAGAGAAAATAAAAAAATTAGTCACGGAAAATTGAGTGAATTTCGTAATTGGGATTTTGTAGAAACCCTGATTTCTTTTCTTCAACAAAGGAACAATTCTTTGAAATTCAGGAATCAATTTTGCAGAACAACCCTCGCGTCCTTGCGCACGTCAAGATATGTATATTCTACGTATATGTATATGTATATACGCAAGATTGTCGTTGGCAGGGTGGCCACAAGTAAGAAGAAGAGGCATCGGCAGCTCCGGGGCTAACTATGTAAATGAGAACGGAGAACGGATAGCCTCGGTTCAATAGACCTTCGACCCTTAGGTCCGGATAATTTGTTTACGAGCAACGCACGCGGCTATCCTCCTCCGAATGTGCCTTGGGGTAACCTCGGCAACCATCTCTCAGGATCGTTCGTCCTGCTTCGTCCGGGGCAATGTAAGCGGTCGCGCGACCAGGATGGGAGATCCACTGCTATACGATTTACATACGATTACTGACCAAAGTGAAGGCACGCACACCCACGCCCGCACGAACGGTCGAACCGGAGAGGAGAACAGACCAACGACCAGGGTCCATGCGCGGTGCATCTTGAGACCAAGACCGACTTAACCGGACCAAGAGAGCGAGAGGAGGAACCCCGAAGACCTCGGACCCGGACAGTTCAGGGAGGAACGAAGCTGCACGGAGGTTCTGGATTCGAGTCCCCGGGCTGTCGGGATGTCGATGAGCAGCAGTCGGCGTGGGCCGCTCGGTAGGACGCCTGCACCCTGAAGAAGCCCACACCCTTCGGGCGACCACTTGGAAACAATGCCTATACGCGCGGGTTTCTGGCTCCCTAACTTTCTTTTACTTTCCAACTTTTGACATCCGATCAAAAAGGCTCTTGGATTTTGTGTCCTCGAGTTGATTTGATCGCGTAGGATTCAAGAACGTGTGTTCACCTCATTCTTATTCAAGGATAGGGAATTCGATCTTTAAGAAAAGTGGAAGACGAAATAGAGGGTTGCTGTTGTTTTCCTTCGATATTGTCTGATGATTATAGTTAATCAAGGAAGGAAGTTTCCAAGTCAATTTTATGGAATCAGTACAATAGATTTTAAGAGAAGGAAGGCCAATAAGAGCGCTTTTTGGAACAGAGTATCGCAATTTGCGGATTGTACACTTATATAGCGGAGATTTAGACCTTCCTGTAACAACACAGGAAAATATTTTGGCGCTGACCTTCAAAATTTGAGTAACGCAAAGATTTCAAAACTTTTTTTCAATTGAAGCTAGATACATTTTAAAGAGACTTTTTGTCCTATATTTCATAAATACCAAGTTTGATGAGCACATTTTATTGGTCAGGTTTCTTGGACAGTAATCTAAATTAAATTGTTAATGTGACTCTACTTGCCCTGTATATGTTCGTAAGTTAGGAAGATTTTTCTTTTAAATGTTGAATTTATTTGAGGCATTTTCACATAACTGAAGTTTTTCACATACTGACACAGGTATAAGTTGGATTTTTTACGAAATATTTACAACAGATTTGCTAAAAAGGCTGTTACAGGACAATTTTAGATGTATGGTAATTATTATGAGGGGGCAAATAAAATCCAGTGATTTTTCTATTAGGAGAATTTTTATTATTATGGAGTATAGTATTATAAAAGGAACATTTATTCTATTTCGATATATTTTTGAAGTTTTATGTAATGTAGTTTAATTTGTATCCCACATAGGTATAAATAAATTGCATGATCTCTCTTTACGAAAGTACCAATGTCTGCTACAATTGATATTATTAAATCTTTTGCAAACTTCCCCTCCGAGCTTATACCTTTGATAGAGCACTGTCTCAATAATA
>JAAAKG020138961.1:0-12492 GCA_010014905.2 Druon quercuslanigerum
AATTTTGGTCTGGTGAAAAAATAGTTTTTCCTATTTATTTCGAAAACTACAAGGGCTAAAAATTTTTTTATGAAGAATAAAAGATGCGCAATTAAATTTTCTATTCAAATACATGTTTTAAAAATTAAAATTCAAAACATTTTTAACAAGCTTCCAGGGGCCAACCAAACGGAGCGCCAGATTTCTATAACCGGTTATTGCACGTAACCCCTCAATTCCTCTTTTTGTCATGTATTTAAGAAACTTTTTGATTAAAAATTTTACTATTTGTTTGAAAACTGAATTATTTCGTCGAAAATTCATCTTTTTTGGTCGAAAATTTAACTGCTTTGTTGAATATTCGCCTCTAGATAGAAAATAAATCCTTTTGGAATAAAAGTTCAACAGTGTGGTTAAAAATTCAGACTGATAATTCAACTGTCTTCTAAGAAATTCTACTTTTCGGGTTGAAAATTCAACTGTTTGTTTCAAAATGCAGCTGTTTTTAGTTGAAATTGAATCTCTTTTATTAGAAAAATTCGACCATTTGGTTAAAAATTCTATTCATTTGTTCAAGTCATTTTTTTGATTAAAAAGTGCACTGTTTTGGTTGAGATATAACTTTTTTGTTGAAAATTCAACTTTCTCCTGACAAAATCGTCTCTTTGCTTGAAAGTTCAACTTTTGGTTATAAATGCAACTATGGATTGTTAAAACTACGTCTTTTTTGTTTGAAAGTTCAACTGTTTGGTGGAAAAGTCTTTTTTTGTTATTAAAAATTCATATTTCTTTGTTGAAAATGAAATTTTTTTGGTTAAAAATTCAACTATTTGGTTTGCGGTTTAACTTTTTTGATTTCAAAATCCACCTACTTTGTTGAAAACGCGATATATTTCTACTTGAAATCTTAGGAATTGAAAGCCTGTTTTAAGAGCTAGCATTTAGGTCCGCGAAGTCTTAAGTTATTAAAAAAATGAATAACTTCCTATGTAAATTGTAGTCTCAAATTTAAAGCCTTAATTTTTGAGTCATTTCATGTTAAAAATGTTAAAAATTAATGTTCCTGAAGTTCAAACTGACTGTGAATTATATTCTCTCATTTGAAAATAATCCAAGTTGAAAGAAATATCTTAAAAACAAGGTTTGTAATTCTTAAAACCAAATGAATATTGTTGAAAAATTAGTTTAACTTTAAACCTTATTTTTATTGTGCAAGGATTATTTAAAAATCAATGAGAATATATTCCGAAACAAACTTGTTATTTCAGACATTCAGATTCTTACACAGCTTCTTTTCATTATCTTTAAAAAGCTGATGCGACTTGTTATGGTCGTTTTTGAAGTTTCGTCTCGAATAGAGCCCTGGTAATCATCTCAGCTATTTTTTGTATTTTATGAGAACGTATTTACAAAATTTTTCCAAATATTTTTGAAGTTTCGCATCTTCCTTCTTAATTTGACTTGATAATCTAATTTAGTTGGTGTCTCGACTTTATTTTAACAGGAGGCCTTAATACGCCGCTCATCAATTCCGACTTCACTGGAGTTGTCCCTTCTTCAAATGCTGTCGTAACGCCAAACACGATACTTGCGACACCATTCCGATCACAAAGAAGCGATGGGACGCCAATTGCTTCTTTTAATACTCCAGGATCTGTCCGGACCCAAAACGGTGTTCTAGCACCGACTCCAGTTCGAGACAAGCTCAACATAAATTCCGAAGATGCCTTGGAAGGATCAGAAACGCCTGCTCTTAAGAAACAAGTGAGAATAATAGAAGCATCTAATTTACTTTAGCGTTTGAACTTTGAACAAGGTGTCTACCCTATCTGGAAAACCTGGAATTTTCAGGGAATTGTACATACCTGGAAAATCCTGGAAATATCAGGGATTTTCTGTTGAAGTCAGAGAATTTTTTCGCGAGTGTGCTTAATTTTTTAAAAATTATAATATAAAATTCAATAACCATAATTCTTTATTTGTAAAAGTAGCTTTATATTACTGTATTTAACTACTCTGTTAAAAAAATTTTTTTGTTTGAAATTAATTTTTCTAATTGAAAATTTAACAATTCTATATTTGGTTTAAAATTGATCATTTTTAGTTTAAAGTTTAAGTATCCCGTTGAATCTGCATGTATTTTGTTGGACATTTTTTGTCTCCCTTGACAGAAAAATCTTTCATCGTTAAAATTTCAACTCATATTTATGTTTATAATTATGTTTATAATTTTCGATCAAAATTAATCTTTATTTTCTTAAATAAAAATTGTAGTACTTGGTTAAAATGTAAACCCTTTCTTTAAAAACGATTTTTTTATTGAAGGTACATAATTTTATTTGAAAATTCAAGTATCTGGTTGAAAACTGAGCTGTTTTGTTGAAAATTCGTTTTTTCCATGGCTGAAAGTTATTTTTTTTGACTGAAAATTTAACTTTTTTTATTTTTTATTTTAAAAATCATCTTTTTTGGTAGAAATTAATTTTCTTTGTTGAACATTCACCTTTTTGGTTTGTAACTCAAGTATACCAGTTGAAGATACGTCATTTTAGTTGAAAATTCATCACTTCGTTTGAAAATTTAACTATTTAAAACAAATTAGTTTTCTTTCGGTTGCATTTTTTTCCATAATGAAAATGTAGCTGACGCTTCCAATTGGATATGTCATCATTTTAGTTGAGACTTCATCTATTGCGTTCAATATTAGTTTTTTTAACTGAAAATTATATGGTTCATTTTTTTCTCAATTTATCTTTTTTAGATTAAAATTCGTATATATTGTCGAAAATTCGTCTCTTTTTTAGAAAATTATCTTCTTGTTTAAAATTAACCATTTTGTTTGAAAATAAGTCTTCTTGTTTAAAAATTGGTTCTCTTCGTTGAAAATACAAGTACTCCAATTAAAAACTCATAATTTTATTTGTAAATTAATCTTTTTATTTGAAAATTCAACTAATCCACTTTAGTATTCTATCATTTCAGTTGAAAATTCATCTTTTTGGTTAAAAATTTAAGTATTTCAGTTAAAAATTCAACATTATAGTTGAAAGTTCATCACTCTAATTGAAAATTGTTTTGTTTTTTTGTTGGTTGAGAATTCATTTTTCTTTTTAACTGAAAATTTAAGTAGTCCATTCATGATTAAAAATGTCTCTTATTTAGTTTTAAATTCAACTATTCAGTTGAGAATTCATGTGTCTTGTTGAAAAATTAATCTTCTTGTTTAAAAATTCATCTTTTTTGGGTGAAAATTGTTGTATGCCAGTTTACTATTTATCATTTTATTTAGTAATTGATAATTTTAATTGAAAGTAAAACTAATTGGTTGGAAGTTAAACATTTTTGTTAAAAGCTTAACTTTTTGGTTTAAAATTTTCCTATTGCAGTTGAAGATTTATTATTTTAATTGAAAGTTCATCAGTTTGGTTCAAAATTTGCTTTTTATGGTGGAAAATAATTATTTTAACTCCAAATTTCAATATTCCATTTTTGGTTGAAAACTGATATTTTTTCTTTGAAATTCAAGTATTTGGTACTTTGGAGACAAATTCAGGAAATAAATTGTTATGTATTGAGTAACACTTAATTATTTAATTAATCGATGGTGCTTATATATTTAAGAATATCTTGTAATATAAGTTGTCAACGATTTCTAAATGAAACATATTAATTAAATCCTTTAAATCTGAGGAAGAAAAAAATTATATTAAATGTAAACTCGCGAAACTGTATACATATTCAGAGTTCATTATTTTAAAAAATGCAAATTATTTGAATGGCTCCGTACTGTGAAAAATTATCCCTGGAAAAAATTTGCGATATCTGGAAAAAACCTGAAATTGTCTGGGAATTTTCTTCCAAGATTTGAGTAGATATTCCTGTTTGAAATTAAATTAAATCATCTTCAAAAATTGTACCACAAATATTAAATCGATCTATTAATTTATAGGTAAAGGAGCAGTTGTGGGCAGGTCTCAGGACGTTGCCAACACCGCGGAATGACTATGAAATAGTCGTCCCTGAAGAAGAAACCGATGAGAGTAGCATGGTCTCAGCAAATGATGTTGTTGAAGATCAAGCAGACATTGATGCCCGAAAGCAGCAGGAAATTCTTGAACAAAGTGAGTTGATCTTGAAACTAAATTTCAAGTCGATATAAAGGTCACTTTTGCTTCCCCGTGTAATATATTTGCAAATATTTTTCGAATTGCTTTAAAATTTAGTACATTTCTTCTTTTTGATAATACTGACCAAAAGCTTTTCCTTGTTCTTCACTTAGAAGTTGCTAAGTTTGAGAAGGATTTTCAAAACCAAGATTTACAAAAATTCTGAATTACTTTTTAAATGCATACCTCAAAAATTATTTTTCTTTTTTATCGATTTTTAATTTACTGTTCTTAAACACGAGAGAATTTTAAGTTTAAAAGTTTTCCCCAAATTTTTTTCCTTTAACGTGCGATGACCATTTGCGTACTCTTATTGTGTGTCATCAAATATTTAAATTGTAACGTGACTCATCTTTAAAGGGAGTAATAGTGAATCATGCCCTCAAAGAACTTTTTAA
Source organism: Druon quercuslanigerum (assembly GCA_010014905.2). NCBI lineage: Eukaryota > Metazoa > Arthropoda > Insecta > Hymenoptera > Cynipidae > Druon > Druon quercuslanigerum. Next base: position 4,544 of record JAAAKG020138961.1, read on the forward strand.
TTTAATATTTTAAACAAGTATATAGTTAGGGTTTTTTATTTTTTGGCATGCCACGCCGTGTAATCGCACGTCAGATAATCGATATATAAAAAGTTATAATAATTTGCAAGAAAATAAATTAGCACTGTTAGTTTGACTGTTCAAAATTGTTTAAATTACATGAAATATTGAAGTGTTTAATTTCAAATATTCACAATTAAAGCATTTTTAAAAAGTAAATCTTTAAAATTAAACTATCCCAAAAAAAACCTTCAAATTTATATACTTTGAAAACATAAATCTTGAAAATTGAATAATTTTCAATTCTATATGTATTTTCGAAATTCAAGAATTAAAATGTTTAATTCTTCAAAGTTGTAGAACTTTAAATTGTAAATTGTAAACATTTGAAATTACTTCAATTCAAAGTATGTATTTAAAATTGAAAACTCTTGTCTCTTGACAAAATTTAATCATTTTTTTGTATAAATGTTTAAAACTTGATAAAATGTTATTTTAAATTTTCAAGAGACATATTTTCAGATTCTTAAATCACGTATTAGATCAGCTATTTTGAATTTAGAAATTCTATTCTTATATATTTGAATTAAGCGACCCCAAACCTTGGGATACCTATTTTCATAAAATTAAGATAATTTTCAAATGTCTAATTCGGCATGTTGGATTAGCCAAATTGAATTTGGAAATTTTTTGATCAAAATCAAATTGAGCTTTTCAAAAAATTAAAAATACTCATTTTTACGGAAGTCGAATCACTAATGCAGATTTTGAAACATTACCAATGAGTTTCACAAAATTTGATTTAAAATACTTAACGGACATTTTTAAGCTTAAATACTTTTAAAATTACTTTTTATAACACCAATAAATTAGTTAGGATAAAAAATACATACAGTGAACTCTTGCCTATTTCAAGGGCCGCAAAACGCAAAAACTCAAGAATTAAAAAATATTTAATCTAATTAAATATAATTAATATGTTAATTTTGGACTTTATAGTTCCAATCGATCAATGAATTTAGAAAATCATAAGAATACTCTTTTTTACAAGCCTTCGTGAAATTTTTTAAATCTTCGCGAAAATTGGTTAATTATTCTCAGATCTTTACGGTTTTTCAATCTTTGAGAAGTCATTTAATTTTTTTGAAATCTCACATATCTTTTGTAATATTTTAAGTTTTTGAACAATCTTTTGAACTCTTGAAATTTGGTATACACTCTAAGTAAATAGTAAACAATGTTTAAACTTCTAAAAGAATTTGTATGCCTCAGCTCACACGTAAACCCGATAATAATCGCTTTTAGGGAAAAGAGAACTCTCTCGACGTTCTCAGGTTATACAGAGGGATTTACCTCGGCCAGTCGAAGTGAATACTAATATCTTACGACCAATTGATTCTTCATTAAACGACCTGCAAAGGGCTGAAGAGCTCATTAAGAAAGAAATGGTGACAATGATGCAGTTTGATGCTCTCCAAAATCCGATGCCTACAAACAAGAGATCAAATAACGCCCAGGCACAAGCACAGTCATTTTTAAATTCTCATCCTTATTCCGACTTTGAAAAAGAGGAATTGGGACATGCAAAAAAATTGATTGAAAATGAGATGAATGTTGTTCGTAAAGGTATGGACCACGGAGACATCAGTTTAGAAGCCTACTCCACCGTTTGGGATGAATGTTTGTCACAGGTATTTATATTAACACCTTTTCGGCTCAGATTCTTTTCCAAGATTATAAAAATTTTTATTCCGAAAAAAACAAGTAAACAACTTTAAACAATGTTAACTTTCACTGCAAATATTTTTTAAATGTTTAAAAGCCGTATTTTGCAGATTTTATATCTCGAGCCGCAAAAACGATACACGCGAGCGACACTCGTTTCGAAAAAAGATAGGATCGAAGCCTGTGAAAGGAAGTTGGAGGAAAATCGAATGCTCATGACTGGTGAAGCTAAACGGGCTGCGAAGATGGAAAAGAAATTAAAGATTTTGACTGGGGGATATCAGGTAACTAGTTAGGAAGAAAAGTAGTTTTGAAAATCTTTCCTCTTTTTTTGAATCTTTACAAGTCCCATGATTACTTTTTAAATAATAAAACTAATTTAATTATAAATAGGGTCGCGCACAAGCCTTGTCAAAACAGTTCAACGACACATGGACTCAAATTGAACAGCTGAGACTTGAATTATCTACCTTTAAATTTCTGAAGGCACAAGAAGAAGCGGCTTTGCCCAGGAGAATCAATGCACTAGTTGAGGACGTCAATCGACAAAAGGAACGGGAGAAACATTTACAGGCCAAGTATTCGCATTTGCAAGAGCTCCTGCGTGAAAAAATTACTCAAATGGAAGAGCCTGTTCCTGAAAGAACACAAGAGATATACGATGCTAATACTAATGTTTAAAGTTATCGCTGTTTTGTATTTTACGTTATAATTTCTTGAGGTGTTAGATATTTCCATCGTTTGAATCAAATTGCAAACTTATTGTGATTTATTTGTTAATCTGAGACATTATCACTTTGTGATTTTCAATAAATCTATGTCTGAACTAGAATATACAGGGTGTTGCTCGTTTAATGGAATTGATTTAACTTTGAATCTTTCTTCCAGCGATTTTCTGAAGCTGCTCCACACTTTGAGCTGAACTGGGGTGTCCCTCTTTTCTTGAGACATTAGGACGTAGGTTCCATTATTGGTACAAAGCTTTTCTAGTGTTTCCATCAGGGGTTTCGTAGACTAGAAAATATAATTAAATGTGAGATTTAAGGTAAGATAAATTCTTCACGGTGCGACTGAACCAAACATAAATGAAATTTGCATGCTAATCCAAAAATTTCTCTGAAAAGATATAATCAATTTGGTATTACGTTTTTTTCACTGGATTGATTTAATTTTTATTGATTGTACTCCTCTCCTATTCCGCCAACATTTAAAGATGAAATTTAAAATTATCGTTGGGCCCCCTGCGAACAATTTGATTTTAGAATTTAATTAATATAGTGTGCCAACATTTCCCTACAATTTTAAGACAATCGATCGGGCACTTTTTAATTTAAAATTCAAGTTCATATGACATATGAAATATAGAATACACCTTCACATTTTTTGCATTTCAAATCAATTATTTTTAAAAATAAACTATTTAAAAAAGGCCCGATTGATTCTTTTAAATTTCGTCTACAAATATTCGTGGAATGACAGAAAATAAATTTAGAAGAAAAAAAACAGTAAAGAAAAGAATTTCGGCAATATTTTTATGACAATTTTTTTAATTCAAATTAATAAAATACAAAAATCTACTTTTTTAAAAAGGGACTTATCGCTTATTTTAATTTTCGTATTGAATTCTTTTGAAATCTGATGTTAGAAAATAATCCCATTAGCATTTGACTTTGTTCAGCCGTACCGTGTCAAAATGGAATGGATAACGATTTGAATATGTTAAACAGACCTCTTCATAGTAAACACAGTCAGTTAAAAGTACAAGCTCGGGTATGAAATTTTTTGGCAAATCTTTTCCCCATTCGAGTACTTCTGTGTCTACTGATCCTTTTGATTTCTTCCAGTGGTTTTGATTTAATTTCGCGTTTTTATTCAGCATTGGCATTGCCTTTTCTAGGTCAGTCATTAAGACATCAGCTCTGAAAATTTATATTTTCGTTTCATAAAAAATGTATTGTTAGATCACCTGTTACAAAATACAATTTCTTATTTAAAAATATCTTATTTTAAAGAGACCAAATTAGGTGAGGTTTAATTTTAAATTAAAACTCATTTGTAGGAGAAATTGTTTCTTAAAAAAGGGTTTAATGGATTTTGTGCTTTTGGTCTTTAAATGTCCAAGGGATTATAGACTACCACGCCGGTCGGAAAATCCCATTTGTACAGGGCTGCCACACACTAATGTACTTGAGAAAAGTAACTAAATTGAACTAAAAAGTGACTAGAAGTAATTACTGTTTGCACAAAAAGAGGCCTTTAATGTTAATAGAAACACTAATGTACTACAAAATCTCGATTCCATTTGAAATTTAATTTATCGGCTTGGATTTACAAGATTAGGTGAAATTCTAGTGCTGAATTCGGAATTGCAAACAAGGTCACAATTGCTAGAATAAATTTTACAAGTAATGTTCAGGAAAATTATTATTCATTTTATAACAAGTTAAATAAACTTTTGACACTTTAAGTAGTCCGGCTACTGTGAAATCCAGTCAAAGCTATGTTCATTTTTTCCCTGAAATTTGGAATTAAATACAAAATTTGTCAAGGATATCAAATAATGAATTAGGCACCAAATTTTTATGCTGATCAATATACATAAAATGTTTTTTTTTTAATAATAATAATAATAAGTAAATTTAAATGTTGATTTGACTCGATTCGAGTGAAAGTCATTCTTCACGCTCGGCAGTTAGCTAAATTTTGCTAAGCAAGTATAATTGAGCAGTAATTCAAAATTAACATCATATTTTCTGGCTCCAAAAAATTGTTCCTAAAAATATTCAGCGTTTTTTGAAGCCAAAATTAACCATTTTTGGAGCCCGCGAAAGGCGTCTCCATAAGATCCCGTGTTTTATGACACAACTTTAAACAGTGATCATTTGAATTTTAACCTGAAAAGGACCCTTAAAAAGGCATTATGTGAAAGAGGACATACTTCTCTGCAAAAAATCTAATTTTAATGATTTTTCATCTGACCGATTCACTAGCCGGACAACTTTAACTGGCGAATTTATATGTCGATGCTTTGCATTTGACAATAGGAGCTCTTCGAAAGAGTTGAGTTTTTAGACGAAAAGTCGAGTGTTTTCGAAAAACTTTGATTTATTATTATTACTATTGAACCATTAAGCCGTTTCTCTTTCGGGGTAGGCGTGACTCACTCGGTGCGGAAGGGAGTAGTGCATATTGTTTTCTCACTCTTTCCTTCGAAAACCGTAGTTTTTGTTCTGTTTACGTTAATTTTAAGGCCCATGCTCTTCAGGCTTGCATTCAGTTTATTCGACATTCTTTGCAAGTTCTCCGATAAACTCTGCCGTAACAACCTTATCATCTTCGAACGCTAACCCACGTACCCTTACTGTTTCGAGATCCATACCTTCTTCGTCGAAAAGAGCTAGCTAAAACACTTGTTCATAAATAATATAAAATAGCCATGAAGACATAACACACTCTTGTCTAACGCATTGCATAATATCGAACCAGTCACTCAATTTCCCATTTACCCTTATACACTCGCTTTGCCATCCGTATATATTGTTCTTATAGCTTGTAGGAGCCAGCCATTTACTCCGTACTCTTTCAGGACTTCCCAAAGTTTACTTCTCTCTACCTTGTCGAAAACTTTTTCTAGGTCAACAAATGCACAGAAAACTGTTTTGCCCACGTTCAAACTTTTTTCTGTGATTTGCATTAAGCTAAATTACCCTACGAATAAGTATTTTTGGGTATATTTTGTTTACGGTACTTGATAGACTTATCCCTCTGTAATTATTGCAGTCGCTTTTATCTCGCTATCTTTGGTATATTGGCACGATAATCGCTTTTTTTCAATCACCTGGCACTTCTCCTATTTTGATGCATAGAGTTATCAGTTCGCACAGTCTATGTGGTATGTACTCGCCACCGTGTTTAAGCATTTCAGCGTTAATACTGTCTACCCCGGAAGCTTTACCGTTTTTCAAGTTCTTGATTATATCCCTAACCTCAGTGACACAGACTTTCTCAATCAAGTTTTCTAACGCATTGTTTTCTGCATCGCATTTGTGTTTTCCTATATCTTCATCTCCGGATTGTCTTATAAAATGGTCTTTGAAAGCGTCTCTAAGCCCGCCTGCCTCATATTGCATTTCCCCTTTGCTATTTCTCATGTTGACAAATTCTGTACTTTTATTTCTCTTCATTGCTATATAAAGCAGTTTCTTGCTTCCCTCAAAGTCGTTTTGTATTTTCTTCTCTTCTTCTGCTCTAATTTTATCATTAATTTCTTTAATTAATCGCTTGCGTATCCTTTTTTTTTGCATCTGTAATCATTTATACGTCTATTTCTTTCCTAATCGCTGAGAACTGTCATGTTCAAAGTTCTCATGTAGCTTCATTCTTTGCTTTTTGGGCAGCCTTAATTTCATCATTCCACCATGCATCACCAGACATTCTTCCTACAACCGCGGTACCACACACTGCGATCACACATCTAACAATGATACCCCGGAGCATAGTCCATACGCCTTCTATATCTTTATTTCATATAAGAGCCTCCCAAGTTGCCTTACCTATGCTTTCGATTATCTTATTTTGGAAATCTATTCGCACATCCGGTTTCTGTAGGTTCTCAATTTTGATTCGCGTTTTTTTTTTCTGGGTTGTCTTTTTCCCTATCCTCGACCTAAGTTAATTTTGGAGATCAGAAGGTAATGATCAGTATTGCATTCAGAACCCCTCATGGCCCTTGGCTTTGAATAGCTCTCTTAGTCTTTCATCCGCAACAAAAAAGTAAATTATACTTTGGCTATTTCCTTTAGACCAGGTGAACATGTGGATCATTTTATGCCTAAACCAAGTATTTGTAATAAACAGACCCTTTTCTAAGCATAAGCCAACTAATTTATCTCCGTTATAGTTTGTTCTTGGATCCCCAAAACTACCTAGTACTCTTTCTGTATCCTGATTTTGAATGCCAACCCCTCCATTCATATCTCCTAACAGAATTATTCTTTCACCATGATCGCAAATATTTATCGTATCATTTAAAGTGTCCCAGAAGACGGCTTTTACTTCTCTGGGATCACTATCAACTGGCACGTAACATGCTATGATAAATAATCTTCTGATTCCTACTTTCATTCTAGCTCACAGCAATCTGGGAGATATGAAATCAAGATCTCCGAGATGCTGCGTCGCCCTTTCATTCAAAATAAGACCTACTCCTTGCCTACGATGTGTTTCACTATCTACTCCTGACGATATTTCAAATCCGCCTTTCAACAACCGGTTTTCTATGTCCCTACTTTCACATCCCTTTTTCTTTGTTTCGAGTACACATAAAATATCTAGTTTCCTTACGTGGATCGTTTCTCGTAATTCTATTAACTTGAGATCTTTCACCTCCATATCATTATAAACACCCAGTCTCCAATCGTCGCCTGAAACTTGACCTTTACATTTTCCGTGTGCATGCCTTTTGTCAATTAAAGTTTCAGTCCTTTCCGAGGATATTTTATTATTTGTATGATTCATTGTTTAGATTATACGCCCAACTACCACCTTTATGCAATAAGTTTATTTTGCGAGTCGAAATCATGTACAAGTTAAGTAGCAATTCTTCATATGGTGGAAACTGTAGTTATAACGTCCGTCCCATCAAATTTCAGTTAATAAGGAAGAATATAAGAAAATATGGATTTTCGACAAAAAAAAGAACTTTTCACCAAATAGTTACATTTTTAGCACAAAAAAAAGATTTAAAATCAAACTGTTGCACTTTCAAACAACAAAAGCACTTTTTTAACAAAAATGTTGAACCTTCAACCAAATAGTTGAACTTTTAAACAAATGGTCAAAATTTCCAACAAGGCAAATTAGACTACAACCAAAAACGGTTGCTCTTTCAACCAAACAGTCGAACTTTCAAGAAAGAAAAATTACTTTTCTATCAAAAAGATGAACTTTCTATTAAAAAAAACGAATGTTCATAAAAAGGTTGAATTTTTAACCAAAAAGAAATTAACTTTCAACCAGAAATATTTACATTTTCTTATTGGGATCTGCTAATTTGGTTCGCGTTCAAGCTAAAACAGGAAAAAAGAGAAGCTTCTTGAAAATAGGGACAGAAAGAGTAAAGGGGAAAGAGTATGAATTCTGATATTGAATATTATTATTATTATTACACCATTAAGCCGTTTCCCTTTCGGGGTAGGCGTGACTCACTCGGTAGGGAGGGGAGT
>JAAAKG020138962.1:0-12492 GCA_010014905.2 Druon quercuslanigerum
TTTTGCTAGAAATTTAATTTATAAATTTATAAATTGATCTTTTTAGTTCAAAATTTAACAACTAGGTTTTAAAGTTTAACTACTTTCTTGAAAATTAAAAAAATTCTTTCTTTCTCAGAAATTTAACTTTCTAGTTGATAATTTTTAAATTTAATTAAAAAATCGTCTTTTTGTTAGTAAATCAATCTTTTTGTTTAAAAATTCATCTTTTTTATTTGAAAATTCAAATTTAAAGTTGGTAATTCTGGAATTTTGATAGAAATTTTTATTTTGCTAGAAATTTAATTTATAAATTTATAAATTGATCTTTTTGGTTCAAAATTTAACAACTAGGTTTTAAAGTTGAACTAATTTCTTAAAAATTAAAAAAATTCTTTCTCTCTCAAAAATGTAACTTTCTAGTCGATAATTCATAAATTTAATTAAAAACTCGTTTATTTGGTAATAAATTAATCTTTTTGCTTCAAAATTCTTTTTCCTTATAAAGTCTATTTCATTTAAAAATTTACTTTTTTGGTTTAGAATTCTTGAACTTTATTAAAAATTCGCTATTTTTGGTCGTAAATTAATATTTTTATTTTAAAATTCAAATTTTTTAATTGAAAATTCAATTTTTTGGTTGAGAATTCTTGAATTTTTTTTAAAAATTCATTTTTTTCGATAGAAAATTGATCTTTTTATCAAAAAATTAATCCTTGTCGTAAAAAATTTAACAACTAGGTTTTGTATTTGATCTTTTTTTTTCGTTGAAAAATTACTTTGGTAATTGAAAATTTATCCATTCCACTTTTTGACGAAAAGTGTTTTTTTTTGCGTGTAAAAAATCAGCTTATTTTTATAATTAAACTATTTTGTTAAAAATTCGTTTTTGCTGTTGATAATTAACATAGTTTAGTTGAAAATTCAACTTTTGGGTTGAGAGTTCTTCTATTTTTTGGAAAGTCGTCTTTTTTTTGTATGAAATTAACTTTTTTTAAATCAAAATTGCATATTTTTTATTTAATAATTCAAGCATTTTGTGTAGAAAATTCCTCATTTAATCTTGAAAGTTCAATAATTTAGTAGAACAATCAACTATTTGGTAGAAAATTTGTTTTTTATATCCTTATTTTTTATTAAATTCACAGTTCAAAAATTTCCCAAAATTGGTTGAAGTGTTAGGTTTTCACAATTTTTTCCTTTAAACCTTTAACTTACACCTAATTGCCCGATTCCTTTGATGATGACTTTCGGAATGTGAAACACAATTTTACATCTGCACATCGATATGATTAAGTCTCATACAATCATTATTAGATTGTTATTAACACAAAAGACAATTTATATGTATAGCTTTAAGGCGATTTTAGGATGCATTAAAAGATTTGAGGCATGGTAATAATTCATTGTGTTTCTGTACAAAGAAACAATATTCCTACAACTGCTTTTAAATGTTCCTCATTTCTCAAGATCAAGATAGTGGCTGAAGTATTAGTTTCTCAAAATTTTTGCCTCCAAAATTTTTTGCAATCTCTAACTCATATATTGTTACCGAAAAACTTTTGATAGCAACTTCTAAATTAAATATGATAATCAAAAAGCAATCATGTTCATGTTGGATCATGTTGCGATACAATATTCAATCTGCACTATTTGGTTCAGCTTCTTTAATGAACTTCTTCATTGGTTTTCTAATAATACAATAATAAATAAATTGTTTTTATTTAAAAGCAGAGTAAATCTGAAAGAATCTATTTATTAGAAGTATTGACACACGGTTGTAGCACATAGGGGGTTTGTATGAGGGAACAATATTCTAAGAATAAAAGTGTTTTTAAATGTTCCATATTCTTCTAGAATAAGATGCCATGGATGCAGGTGTATTTTAGATTTGATATTTAGTATTTATTAACTATGCAATATAAAATCAGAAATATACTAGTTAGAGCGGATGCATGGTGACTATAATGATAATGGTGTTAATTGTTTGTTCAGAGTAAAATTGTTATAAAAAGTACTGTTTTTTTAAATTTTAAACTGCCAAACATGTTGTTGCTTTGCTACTAGACGCGAAAGGCTTATAATATCTACCAATTACAACACCTAAGATCTTAGATGCTCTCTTTACTTGTAGACTTTTTTTATTTATTCTAATGAAGGACAAAATAATTAATGGAGATCCTTAGGTCAGCATTTAATATTAGAACTCAGAAAATATTTTTTACTCTTGCTCTTTGTTTTGATGTTAAATTAGTTGTTTGCATCTTTCTACTGATTCAATCATTCCAAAACCCCCAGTCTCTTTTGATCATAAATTAATGTGGCTTGGGTTTTTTATTTTCCAGCATAAGATCTCCACTTTTTTTATTATACATTTCACCTCAAAAGGAACGGTCCCTTATTGAATTTAACTGTTCCTCAGAGCATGTAACCATGTTTTGTAATAGAAAATTATTCCTTCAGGAAGTTTTTCTTCTTGATTTATACTTAAGAATTTATTTTATTTGTACCCACATGTTCATATCTCGTATTCTTGGTATTCAATATCTTTAAAATCAACAGCCAAGATTTTTAAAATATTTAGTAGAACAGTATCCATCCACGCAATTTTCTAATAACTCAATCATCTTCTTTAAGCATGTGAGTTGATTATAAAACTCTTTGCATCAGTATTTATGTTCTTCTAAAAAGCAAAATTATTTTCCTTTTTATCAAGTTACTTTCTTTTTTGTAGAAGAAATTTTCTGTCCCAATAGAAAATTTTCCTCATAGAAGGAATTTTTTTATAATGAAAATGGTTCCTCTCTAGCCAATTTTTTCAAATTTTTCACAGATGAAATTGTTTTCCACGGAAGGAAATGGCTTATGGAACAAACCTTGGATCATTCTAAACAATACTTTCTCCATAACAGTTAAACAATTTTTCCAAATCCTACTATGCATTTGAGTAAGTAATTAATTATTTAAGTGATTTGATTACTATTATATAAAGAAGGTTTAAGATTTATTCCCTTAGAGAAAGGATTATTTTTTAAAACGGTATTTGTTGAAAAGAGCTGCATTCTGAAGAAGAAGGGTATACCAAAATTTGGTTGTTCTTGAAAATCAACAGCATTTTTGATATACAGTTTATTCAACGACACTAACGTAGTAGTAACTTAAACAAAACCTAGTTTCATTAACAACTTTGGATCACTTTCGAGATACAGAACAATTACTTCCATTAATAATAATATGAAATATTGATGATGTACTTTGTAATTATCAAAAGAAAATTTTGATCTCAGGTCAATTGACCCATACTGCTTTTCCTGGTGTACATTAGCAGCATTTAAAATTTCTTTTTAAAATTCTTGGTTCATAAAAAAAGATCGATATTAGTTCTTCAAAGACTCGAACACTTCGTTTTGATGTTTTATTATCTTTACTTGCTCGAAAACATCACTAGTTGGATCCTTGTTTACATATATACAGGTAGAAGGAATTTTTTCCATAACTTCGTTTCTGAAGTCTATTGCTTCTAATGAAATACATCATCTTTCTCTGATTTTTACGGATTTTCGTGCTTGTTGCACCCATGTTTTCATACGTATTGTAGTCTTCAAATTTTTTCTTAGAAGAAAATTGTTCCCCATGAAAATAATTAGCTCAAATATATCAAAAACATCTAGTTCACGTTCGTACCTAAGATGTTTTTAGGAATATCGATATTTCTCTATAATAGCCAAACAGTATTTCCCAATCCAACAATTTGTTTTGATTAGTATTTAGCTGGTTGAGGGCTTCACTTTAAATTGCATCATGAATGTTTGGGCATTTCTTACTTTATGGAAAGAAACCATTTCTTTTAGAAGGTACTTCTTAAAAATATCTGTAGCCTGATGTAGAAGGATATATCTAATTTTTTTTAAACCAAAATAATTTCGGACATACCGTTGATTCGGTAGTAATAATAATAGAACATGATAAAGGAAACCTGATTTCATTAACATCTGGTTCATAATTATGAATATCATAGTGTGATTAAACCTTAAAAAGCCTCAAATCTGAGGTAAATAAATATTTTTAAAAACTCTGGTGATAATTTTCCAGATTTAGAACAATTACATACATGTTGGATAGTATGGAATTTTGATGATGCACCATAGACTAATTAAAACAAAATTGCAATTTAGTTTACTGAATCAACAATGCTTTTTCTGTCTAACCAGCAGTATTTTCCTAATTTTTAAAACTAATTTGCCGCGTGGGAAAGTAAGCTCAGTTTTGATAAGGATGGTAACACGTACATTAGTATCATTCCAATAATTTCTTCAATATTTTTGGTTCATAGAAAGATAAAATTGATCTGTTTTTAAAAGACTAGATGAACGATTTTGATGTTTTCTTGGCTCGCACACGGATTTTTCATTATCATAATGTTTTGTGTAGTTTCTAAAGTAGCTTCTAATGGAATGCATAATGATTCCCTAATTATTAAGGATTTCAATCCTTTCGAAAAGCAGTTTCTTAAACATGCTTATTGACTTAATTTATTATACTTGTAGAAGAAAAATCATTATCCATAGAAAGTAACTATTGCTCATGCAAAAAGTCGCAATTCATCATAGGGAATTCCTTACCGGAAGGGTCCTTCCATTCTACTTAACATTGTGTACCCCAATTTCACCCTAAAAGAGTGTCCCTATGAAATCATTTGTGAGCAATACACTGCAGTCTCGGAAGAAAAGTTCCCGTTATAGAGGACAAGGTGAATTAACTCCACAACAGCGCAGGAGTGTATGAAAAAAGCGGGCCGTACCCTCTGCGGTTAAACGTGTCGTCTGCTTCAATCAGCTGCAAAAATATCGGAGGCTATTCGCTTCAGTTCGTTTTCAGCCATTCAGTGATTTACGTTGTGCGCGATACAAAAATGTCAAAAGAAAACGAAAGGAAGCGTTTATCTTCCCAAGAAAAAAAAGAAGCTTTTAGACGAAGTGAAATCAGGTGCTTCAAAACAGTTTATTTTAAAGAAATGTGCTATCTCTAAGAGCATGTACAAGTGAGTGAGAGATCGCGAATCTTTTTTTATCAAGAAATTTGTTTAATTGAAAAGTGTTACTATCTTATTATGACATTATAAACCCAAAATAACAAACAGAAAAAAAATATTTTTAAGACGAAACTCCAACAGAAATGATTCATACGGCCTTGATTGTTTATGGTGCGGCGAGTCCCGAGATTGTACGAAAGAGATAAAGGGTAAACCCGAAACGGCTGCTATAGCGGGACTGCAGTGTAGAATATTCCTAATTATTCAAGCTAATTTGCCTTGACAAATAATTAAATAGGTTCATAGAAGCGGCATACTTTTGATGTTGTTTTCAGTAAGTCTAAACCTTGTCATTCTAATTAAGGATGCAAAGTTTCATCCTGTCCTAAATAGTTGATTCCTTATTAAGGGATACAAAGAATTTTGTTCATTGTCTCTTAGTTTCTGAAGTCAATTGTTCATAAAGAAATGCATAATCTTTTCCTGATTATTATGGATTTGCATCCTTCTGAACATGCTTGCTCAACCGACGTGTTATACATGTCGAAGAAAAATCATTACTCACACACTAAAACTTGGGGTATCAAATTGTTGCAGCTATTTTGATCTAGAATCTCCAATCAATATCATTTGCTATAGAGGATCAATGAAAATTAGGGCGCACAAATTAAGAGCCTTCTAGCAAAACATAATGAAATTTGAGGTTTTCGAAAAACATTCCTTTCTGCCAGATTCAAGTTTCGCAAATCGATAATCGATTGGTAAACATTGGTAAACAATCATCCAAAACCTCAATAATCATAAATTTAAATAAACGAATCTAAGTTAATGATATTTTTCTTCACAATTTAAATAACAATCTACTTTTAAACGGTTGTTATTGATCATAATTCAGGCGAGGTTTAAATAATTTTATAATGTGTTCAGTATTTGAAATTTCATGACAGATAATTGATTTATTTGCCGCATCAACTTGATACTTGGTTTTGTGTGCTTATAAAGGAACTCATTCAAAAAAACTCGCACTACATCAAAGGTAATCCCTCACGGGAAGGGTCCTTTCCTTTTCTTCCAAACATTGTGTGCCCCTATTTCACCCTAAAATTCCCTGTAAAAACATTGGTAAACAAACGATTCTGGGTCTGGCATGTACATAGAAGGTTAAAACTGTTTAGTTTGCATAGCATAGTGGAATAACAGTAGTAAGCACTTTTCTAGTTATGCCACTGAGAAAGCATGGAGAATGGCACATGCGTGAGCGACGTAGGGGGGAGGGTGTCTGTCTGCCGAGAGAAGGAGATACGGAAAGATAAGAGGAAAGAAAGAGAAGACAAATGAAGAAAGAAGGGTGCTTTGGCAAGATGCGAGAGAGAGAAAGGACATGCGTGTGTGAGAAGAAAACGGAGAAGGGGAAGCCCGCCAGCGTCAGATGTGACCGCCGCCTATGTACTGATCGGCCATGCTACGACCTCGTTCATCCCGAAAAGTCTTCTGCAACGATCTTCACATAAGAAACAAAAACGGCTCACAAGTAATCTCGGGGCGTGTGCAATGGAATTGAGGTTAGAAATCGCCCCTTTTTGTAGAGAGAGTGTGATTCTGAATCTGGTATTCTGGTGTTCAGGTTATGATGAAGTAGATTGGCAGTATCGTCGAGTCGAGGATTGCAGTTTAAAGCGCAAAGAAGTGTACTGTTTTAGTGGATAGGGGAGGGGGGCAAAGACACGCACCGTGTTGACCACCACGCGTCTCCCTTTTGGAGCGAGGGGGAACCTCACCTCTCCAGCTCGGCCCGGCACGGCTCGGCTCACCTCGGCAAGTCGGCACTCTGTTACGGAGCACGTAAGCACGCGCGCGCTCTACACCAGCAGTGGCACGCGGCACGACCGCCTTTCTTTGTTTTTTCTCTGATAAGCTTGACGCGGTGGAGGAAAGGAAAGAATTGAACTGGCGAACGAGCGAATGGACGTACTACGAATGGAACCAGAACGATTGTACGAACGAGGATCCGCGGCGCAAGCGGTGCTGCCTATCCGGATGGCACTGCGTTCAGCGCCGCGGTGCGCGACCCCCGTCGGCTCTCCTCGTCTTTCCTCGTCTCGTCTCGTCCCGTCTCGGCGTCTCTCGCCGAACCTCGTTGCGAGGCCGGCTCTGGCGCACGCCCCGCACCGGCTGGCTCAACATCACAACACATGCATACGTCGAACGTCTAGACTTTAGGGGGCTTCCATAAACGAGGCCAAATTTCGGCAACTCTTCGTACCCCCCACACCCCATCCCCTTTGCGCTAAAGTGCTACCTGGTATTTTTATTTTGCTTCTGGAACGATAATACAATAGATTATTAGGCTTATTTATTTTTCTGTTATTTTTGGAACCATGTGAATTACTTTATCAGGCTCATTTAAATCAGGTGTATTGAAGAGTTTTTCCATTTCTAAAGCGTTTACCTTAAATAAAATTAACATTGCAAATAAAATGGTCAAATAACAACAACTAATCAAGATCAGCTACCCTCTGGAGAAATTTTTAGGGTTATAAGGATCACTAGGGTTGTCCAAACAATAAATTTTCGATTTTTGTTAATCTATCCCTTCCAATTTTAAATGGTAAGCTCATTTTTCGAAAAAAAAGTGGTAAACAAATGTACTTGTTATTAACTGTGTCGGAATTAAAGTTTATCCATTTCTTCAGAAATCTTAAAGGAATATCTTTTACTACTTAAACACATTATATTCTGTCCAAAAAATGCAACCTAAGTTTTGTTCTTAAGAAGTGTTTTAGATTATTTTTAAAATAATTTTAAACCGTTTAAACAATTAATATTTGCTTTAAACAATATTGTTACCCAAGAAAATCGTGACAAGTTGGAATTTTTTGAAAGAGATGCTAGAGGTTATGAATGTCAAGAGTAATATTTCTTATTTAACATATTTGGTAATTATTTAAATAATTTTTAATGGTTAAAAAAAATTTTTTTCCTCGAAAATTGTGAACGGTTAATATTTTCCGAAATTAACAACACAAGTAAAACAGTTTGAGAATGATATATTTTTAAAGAATATTTTCCAAGTAATTAAACAATTTTTATTTGTTAAACCCATTTGTTTCCTTATGATATCCTAAAAAGTTCGCATTTTGCTGGAATTAACGACGCAATAAATTAGTTTAAAGAGAGACATTTTTGTGGAAGATAGTTTGAAGTTATTTAAACAAACAAAAATTGCTCACTTGCGCCTTTTCATAGAAAAAGATCAAGTGTGAGTCCAAAATGGAGTAGTCTAATTTTTATTTTAGAAATTTAATTTTTAACAACAAAAAAAGGAATGTTCAAGAAAATAGTTCAATTTTTAAAAAACAACAACAAAATTTTTATGAAGCAGATCAATTTTTAGGCACGATGTTGACTTTAAAAACTTGTAGTGGAATTTTTAACTAAAAAAGATAAATTTTCAAACAAAAATGGAATAGTTCAATTCTTAGTCAAAACAATTTCCAAGCAAAAAAAAAGAATTTTTTAAGAAATAATTATATTTTCAACTAAAGAGATAAGCTTCTAAACTATAATTATGAATCTCCAACCTTTTTTTTAATTATCCAGTACAAAAGTATTTTTTATTCTAAATAAAAAACAGTTGAATACAATAGTTAAATTTTCAACGAAATACAGTTAAACTCTGAGACTGGGCCAAAAATAGAATAGTTAAATTTGTAGTCAAAACAACTAATTTTCAACAAAAAAGGAAGAATTTTCAAAAATTTCAAACTATAATTATGCATCTTCAACTAATTGTTAATATTTAAACTAAAAACTTTTTGTTTCTAATTTAAAAAAATATAAGAATAGTTAAATTTTTAATTATAAAGAAAAATTTCCAACTGCGAAAATTCCATTTAACAAATAAAAAATAATTTTTTAAGAAAGTAGTTCAATTTTCAACCAAAACATATTTTTATTTTACAACAAAAATAGATTAATTGAACCAAGAGATGAATGTTTAACTGAAAATATAAATTTTCAACCAAAGATGAAATAGTTCAACTTTCAGTTAAAAAATTAATTTTTAACAAAAAAAAAACGAACTTTTCCACAAAATATTTAAATTTTTGAATAAATAGATAAAACTTCAACTAAAATAAATTAATTTCACAGAAAAATAATTTGTCATTAACAAATTATTAAATTAAAAACCAAAAATTTTATTTTTAAGCAAATAAATATATCCGAAAACGTAAAAGAGTAATTTTCAACCATAAAGTTGCATTTTGAACCAAAAAGGATTAAACTTCCACCAAAAAGATATAATTTTCAAACCAAAAAGACGAATTTTCACACAAAAAAATACAATTTTTTAAACAAAAGTATATTGTTTAGATAAGTAAGGAGAAAGTTTAAAAAAATTGTTGAAGTTATAATTACGAAAAAAAAACAATTTTCTTCAAAAGAGTAGAATTTCTAAACTATAGTGCCGAATTGCAAACAACTATTTAATTTTGGATTAAATAGATTTTTAACCAAAAGATTTAAATCTTTAACAAAACCGCAAAATTTTGTTTCCAAAATAATAACTTTTTGAAAAATTGCCGAATTTTTAACAAAATAATTAAATTTTCTTCCAAATAATCATTTTTTTTCAACCAAAATAGATCCAGGGTGGGACCAAATTCTAATTTTCCTAAATTGTTTTTAAATTCCTAAACAATGTTTCTTACCTACGAAAAATATTTTTTAACATCGAATCCGGAAATTCCATTTGACAAACAAAAAATAACGTTTAAGAAAGTAGTTCTATTTTCAACCAAAAAATATTTTTAGTTTGCAACAAAAATAGATGAATTGAACCAAAAGATGAATGTTTAACTGAAAGTGTAAATTGTTAACCTAAGATGAAATAGTTCAATTTTCAGTTAAAAAATTAATTTTTAACCAAAAAAACGAACTTTTTCACAAAATAGTTAATTTTTTTAAGAAAGTTATAAAACTTCAACTAAAATAAATTAATTTCATACAAAAAAATGTGTTATCAACAAATTAATAAATTAAAAAAAGCAGTCGAGTTCCGCCAAAAATTTTATTTTTAAACAAATAAATATATCCGCAAACGTAACAGAGTAATTTTTAACCATAAAAAACCGAATTTGTCAAGCAAAAAAATATTTTTTAGACAAGTAAGAAGAAAATTTTAAACAAGTTGTTCAAGTTATAATTACAAAATTAACAATTTTCTTTAAACCAGTAGAATTTCTAAACCACAGTTATAAATTGCCAACAACTTTTTAAGTTGGACCAAATAGTTCAATAGTTCAAAAATAATAACTTTTTTAAAAAATTGCCAAATTTTTGACAAAATAATTAAATTTTTATACAAATAATAATTTTTTTGGTACCAAAATAGATAAATTCTGAACAAAAACTAAATAACTTTAACTGAAATGCAACAAAAAATGAATATCAAAATCTGAATTTCAGGGTAGGCCAAAAATTCTAATTTTCCTAAATTGTTCTATGAATCTTTATAGCTTCGTGAATACTTTTTTTTTTACCTTCGAGAAATATTTTTTTACATTGAAAGGTTGAATTTATTTGTCAAAATTAAGAAATGTTTTTATTTAAAAAATCTAGGACCTTTTTTCGAAAGCTTATGAAAATTTTTGGCACGAAATCAATCTTAATAGTTTGATCTATTATTATTATTATTTTTGAAATTATACCTTTTTTGGGTTCAACTTGGATCAATTTAGAAACAAATTTTTGGAATTTCTCTATTTCAAAAAAAGTGTATTCTCAAAAAATAGTTGAAATTTTGAGAAAAAAGAAGAAATTCTTCAAAAACAATTTATTTTTAACCCGAAAAGTGGAATTTTCGACAAAAGTTCATTTTCAAAATTCTAATCGAAACAGTCGATTTTTCAACTAAAAAAATGAACTTTCGTATATAAAAGATAAGATGCTTACCAAAAACGGACTAGATAAATTTCCAGTTAAAGAAATTAATTTTCAACACAAAAAAGTGATTTTTAGTCAGTTAAACTTAACGAAAAATGACTAATTTTTATTTTATAAAATTTAATTACGTATTTTTGGTAAATCAATTTTCTACCCAAATAGAAGAATTTTCAACAAAAAATGGAATCGTTAAATATTTAGTTTAAAAAATTAGTTTTAATTGCAACAATAGTTATTGAGCCGTTAAATCCAAGCAAAAGGATTAATTTTTAACAAAATTGTTTAATCCAATATCAAAAACATCAATTTTTGACCAAAAATGGAATCGTTAAATTTATAGTAAAAAAAAAATTTTTTATAACAAACAATAATTTTTAAGTAACTGAATTTATTAAGAACGATGAATTTTAAACAAAATAGTTCATTTTTTAAATAAAAAGGTGAACTTTCGTATATAAAAGATAAGATGTCTACCAAAATCGGACTAGTTAAATTTTCAGTTAAAGAAATTACTTTTCAAAACAAAAAAGTGATTTTCAATCAGTTAAATATAAGGAAAAATTGCTCATTTTTATTTTTTTGAATTTAATTACTAATTTTTGGAAAACCAATTTTCTACCCAAATAGACGAATTTTCAACACAAAATGAAATCGTTAAATATTTAGTTTAAAAAATTACTTTACATTGCAAAAATAGTAATAAGGTCGCTTAATCTAACCAAAAGGATTAATTTTTAACAAAATAGTTGAATCAAATACCAAAAACATGAATTTTTGACCGAAAATGGAATCGTTAAATTTTTAGTAAAAAAAATTTTTCAAACCAAACAATAATTTTCAAGGAATTGAATTTAATTAAAAACGTATTTATTTTGAAACAAAATAGTTAATTTTTCAATAAAATAAATGAGTTTTCTGTGAAATAGTTGAAATTTTGTCTGACAAAGAAAAAATTTGCAACAAAAAAGATGAAATTTCAAGGAAAAAGTAAAGTTTTAACAGAATAGCTTAATTTTATAAATTTTTGAATTTTTAATCCAAAGATACGTATTTTATAAAAAAAAAAACAGATGACATTTTAACAAAAAGGTACATTTAGGGACAAATATTTAAATTTTTGACTAAATTGATGTATCTTAAAACAAAGAAAAAATTGAGTTTTATAAAAAGTAGTTAAACTTGAAACTACAAAGATCTTTGTTTAAACAAGAAAAAATGAATTCTTAATGAAAGGAAAGATTTTAATTTTAAATAAAAAACAGTTGACATAAGCCGAAAAATTACGAATTTCTAAAAAAATGGTCAATATCAAAAATGGGATTGCTGAATTTTTAGTCAAGAATATTAATTATCAACAACAAACAAAATAATTTTTAGCTGAATAGTTAAATTTCCAGACACACAATGAATTTTTCTAAATTAATTAATTAATTAATTATTAATTTATTTATCAATTTCAGATGTTAATTTTTTTGTCTACTGGTCTATATCAATATTATTAAAATATTGATTAATCTTAAGATTGTGAAAAAAAT
>JAAAKG020138963.1:0-12492 GCA_010014905.2 Druon quercuslanigerum
TCTGAGGTGAAGTCCGAGCGTCTAACCAACTGAGCCACCGATTATTATTATTATTATTATTATTATTATTATTATTATTACACCATTAAGCCGTTTCCCTTTCAGGGTAGACGTGACTCACTCGTTGGGGAGGGGAGTAGAGTAATAATTTAAATTGTAAATTTGATTTTCTTTATAATTTCCTCCACTCAAAATTTTATGCATTATAAGGATAGGTGCAACAGTTCTATTCCTTTCTTAAATTTACTCAAAGGTAAGTAAGTGAAAATTTGCATGTTGATCCATCTAGCAAAAAAACCTTTTTTATCCAAATCTGATGAAACGTTGGTAAACAAAGGTGATAGATCCAATGACACTATAATGTGGTCAAGATGAACCGATTTTTAGTATTTTTATTTTTAAACTTAAAATAATTTTAACTTGACTTTTTGGAATTATTAAACCTTCTTTGAAAATCTAAAAAAAAATTGCAATTTGTTCAATGTTGTTCGTTATTATTAACTATTTAGTAGAAAATGCTATGTTCATTATTTTATCCTTTAATTTTTATTAACGTCACGGAACTGGTTGTTTTATCCCTGTTACGTCACATCTCTCTCTATTTTCTCGTTCTTGATACTAACCACAAAATAAAATTAATTTATTAAAACTCACTATTCATATTATTTTGAGAAGTTGAAAATGGAAAGGAGGCGTGTTTTGTTTTATTTACTACAATTTCTGACCAAATTTGCGAACTGACGCTTTCCTGATGAGGAGAGCTTTTACGCTCGCGAAACGTCGAATGTGTTGTCTGAATTATCGTCTGAAAATTGAAATTTGTTGTCTTTAGTGCGTCACTTACCATCATCTTAAAAATTCTATACAATTTATCATTCGTTCAGTTGAAATTAACACTACAACTGGATCAGCAACATATATTGTAACTATATAAAATTTGTAAATAAGTCTAATTGTTCCAGTTTGGAACAATACTTAGTAAATGCCTATTATTTGTGCAAGTGAAATAAACTTTTCACAAGATTCACTTTGAAATTCATTTGAAAGTTTTTATTTTGAAATTTTCATTACTAGCACAAAATTCTTTATCAGCGATCCAAAAAGACTAATAACTAATTTTGACGCAAACAGTTTGTATGTCGTTTTTGTTATCATTGTCGGTGTTCTCGTTGTTGTCGTTCTCATTGCCAGCTCGAAACCAAAAGCTTCCGATACTAAGCCGCTTTGGTTGCACTTAGGCGAACATTTTCAATATAAATACAAATTTAATACGTGACCAAGGTGAATAAGCATTATGATTGTCGAGTGTAAGAATATTAATAAAATAATATTAGACACAGAGATTAATAAATATGAAGATTATCTTGCATCTAGTATAAGCATCTAATTTTTTCAAATTAAAAGCTTTCTGATTTGAATACGTTTTATGATAATTTAAAGTATATTCGTGCTAATAATTATTTATTGTTTACTGTGGGTTTATAATTCCTACGTCCTTTACCACTTTGTGAATAAAATTTCTACAAAATAAGGCCCCTTGGTATTTTTTTGCTTTGTAAAAAAAATGCACTTCTTTCTTAAACCTCTCTAACACTTTACATATATAAGCATTTAGTAAATTATATTTTATCTGAAAAGTAAAGATTCTTTTTCAAATTTTTTGAAAAATATATTTGAAATATCATTGGCAATGTAATTTTAAAACTTCTAATTACAAAAAAGGCAAAGTGAGACATCACCAGGAAACTCTAATTTCCAGCTGACACATGTAGCCATTCCTAAATCGTCTTTTTTTAATTTTTTAGAAGTAAAGAAAAATATTTCATTTTCTTAAAATATACATATTAAAACACATCAATTTTCTACTTAACATTTGAATTCTAAACAAAAAATTTCACTAAGAGACAAGGATTTTCAGCAAATCTTATGACCTTCAAAACCAAATACTTGTATTTAAAAAAAATCTATTTTCTATCAAAGAGGCCAAAAATTAATTTATTTATTTTTAGTTTATCAGATAATGAGAGCATATAAATATTCTCGTATAATAGTAGCTTGTGCAAAAGGGCAAACGAATTTTATTCCCTTTTTACTCTCTTGTTAGAATTTTTAATTTTGTTAAATTTTTTAACATTTTTTGAGAATGATTCTCGTCTTCTTTATAAAGATGTTACAAATATTCTTCCAAAATATTAATGGCTTATAATTTCATTTGATTTAATTTATTACAACTTATTTTTTATTTTATTTCTTATTATAATTTTTTGTAAAATCTGATGGTTTAAAACGGAAAAGTTTTCTTTCAAATTTAAAACTTATTCTTTCTATCAATAATCTAATAAATAAGACCGAAAAACATTCTGACTGATCGATTTTCCAACTGTGTCGTCTAGCCTTTGTGTTTGAATTTTTTCCCTTCCTAAAGCATCTTTAACATTTCTTTTTTTTGAAATGAAGGAAAATATTACGTTTTCTCAAAATATACATAATAAAAAACATAAATTTTCTACCTGACAGTTAAATTTTGAAAAAAAAAATCACTAAGAGACCTGTATTTTGAACAAATCTCTTTACCTTTAAAACCAAATACTTGCATTATAAAACAAAATAATCTATCTGCTTTAATAAAGACAAAAACATAAATTAGTTTATAGCCAGATATTTGAATTCTAAACTGAGAAATAAAAATGGATAAACACTAATGGATTTTCAATTAAATTTCAAATGTTTAGCACAATCCTGGAATCATCAACTATAAAAGAATAACTCTTACATTAAAAATAGTTGCTCTTTTAACAACAAAAAATCATTCTCATGTTTAATTATATTAATTGAATGCGCTAGAGTGCAGATAGGGATATAATAAAAAACATGAACCAAATGAGTAAAAATAAGTTTATAGATAACCTCAACGAACATGTTTTAAACAGACATTTTTAAAAATTAATTATTTCTTAAACTGTAACCTGTAGCAATTACTCGGTTTCTCAAAAATGATTTTAGCAGAGGCGCTTCTCAAACATATAAAAAAGGTACGTATAATTAAAGTGTAATCTCTCTAAAATTGTAAATACTGCAGTTTTGGAAGAGCACATTCCAACTAAGAGACTAGGTTTTATATGTTTTAAAATTGAACTGACGGATGAAACATTCTTAGATTATGAATTTTCTGTATCTAAAGAATTTCCAGTTAACAAAAAGGCACTAAGAGATTTTATTGTTTTTAAATATCGGACAATTGACCAAGCATTTATCGTTAAAAAAATGTTCATTCACGTTCATATCATTTTATAAATTACTTCAGATAAATTTTCATAATTCTGATATCAAAAAAAATAAATAAATAAAGCATTTACAAAGATAGCGTTGGAACGACAAAAATTGATTTTTGCTAACCATCATTCTCAAAAATAATTTCTTTCTTATTATCCAAGTATATTAATAAAATATAAATTCTTCGTTTTTAATAAGATATGCATAAAATGTTTCAAGGACATCGACATTTTTGACTAGGACCGTTACTCTCTTCTTATTTTTTTATTTGGCTGGGAAGTTCCGGCACCTTTCTCTAATGTCACGATTGGTTGTTTGCCTAGCGGCTCATATTTGTCCAAAACCACCTTAAAGGCGGTGCCGTCTCTCATTTTTATATACATGCAGTTTCCGGATGGGTTGCCAATTCTGATGGGCGGATTTCGATGAATATCGTGCCAATGAAAACGTTGAGTTGTAAAATATTTGTGAATTTCATCATGTTCCAAATGTAATTCAGCATAGAGCGGGCGATGAGGAGCATGACTCTCGTCCACATTTATCGGACACAAAGTTGATTCAAAATGATCGCCATTTTCTAATAATATATATACGTAAATTTCTCTAGAAATATTTAGGTCAAACCACATCCATGGGGGAAGAATCCGGCAAAACTTGAAATAATCATATTTTCCATATGCAAGCGTACCATTATAATGAGAGCTATCCCACATGTTTACAAAAATAGCCATTGGATCCAAACTATCTGGCCAAGCACCTGCACCTGATTTTGTAAGAAAAATTTTAAATTCATAGATATTTTACACCACAATAAATGAAAATTTTAATAATATTTAAAAATCTTCCAATAATGTTAAAGATGTACCAGTTTGGTCTTTATTTAGAGGGTTAGCATTTACAGAATCCTGTATAACCGGTCAAAATTGTGAAATAAAATTTCACTGGCCTCCATTTGCTTATCAATAATTTCATACATTAGCCAGAGTTTAACTTTTCTGTGTTGTTTATTACTCTTGTATAGTTCATAAACTTTTTTAATATTAAAGACAAAAAAATATGTTAGAACTTTACATGATTTCATATAATGAATGATCATTTTCTGGAATACTGATGGTTGTGTATTTTAATTGACATATTCCCCTATCCAAGACTATAAGACAAATTCACTGGATGTTTCAAAAGCTACTAAATTTTTTATTGAATCAAATTTTTTAAAGCTTTAAAAATTTTTGTTGGAACTAAAACCGTCTTAGGAAGATAATATATGTTTAGCAACATACATAATTATCCTATTAAATTAGACTTACCTTGAAAATAAAGAAAGCCCACGGTTATAAAAATCAAAATGTCGGTAATAATATTCATTTTTTCTGAGGAAAAAAATACTAGAGAAGAAGAAACCGATTATTTGTGTCACGTCTCAGCAGAGAATAAAAACATGGCTGCTATGAATACAAGCTCAGGTTTCGAAATTTCCTATATTTGTTACACCTACAGTACAGAGAAGCTTCAGACAAAATAAACTTTAGAATGTGTGTAATTTATGGCCGTGAAATTCATTTGGTTAAACAAAATTAAACTCATTACCGTCTTCGACTAACATTGAACTGTGCACAGATTTCCGCATTGCACAATGAGGAAGAAACCCAAAAAGTAGACAATAGACCTCGGTTTGAATGTTTATTAACCCTATCATAATTTATTATTAAAAAATAAAAATGTCTCGAATTAGAAAAAATTGTCTTGTTGACTGTTTAACTTGGTTTAACTATAGGTTTTTTCATTAGGAAAGAGCGGTATCAAAAAAATACCATATGTTATCATATCCAGAAACAAAACTAAGTTTTGTTTTATTTTTCAAACAAAAGTTTAAAAGAAAGTTGAAAGTAAACTAAACTACTACCACCATAAAATGTTCTTATTTTAATTTGAGAAAGATAAAAAATGTTACCTAAAAAGCCAAACAAAATCAAAAAAAAAACATACCCTGGCAAGCAGGAACAGCAACAAAACAACGATGCTCTGTATCTGAATGTTGGTTTTGTTTCTGTTCCTGCCTGGGCAGGTATTGTTTTTTTTACTTTATTTATTTAATTTCCTAGCCCTAAAAATTTTGTTGTGTAAGTCAAAAACGTTAAAAATTATTTGTTACAAATGGTTTTTTATTGTGACTTGATTATAATAAGAATAAAAAGAAGAAAGTTGGTGAATGCAGAAGAAAAAAGAAAAAAAGGGTAATCCGTGACATTAGTTTCCAATCAATTTAATTAATAAAATATGTAGAGATGTAATTTTCTCGATTTTTCATGTTCCTTAAAGTAGCTTAACCTGATATTTGATTCCATGAGGATCTACCTTTATTATTATTTTTTATTTTAATATTAATATTGATATAAATATCATTATTTTAATATAAATATTAATATCTATCTAATAAATAATATATACTAACAAAATAAATAATTTTTACATGATATAGATATCTGATGGTGAACGAATTTCTATGTGATTTGTGAAAAAAATTAAAACATTAGTAATAGAAGAATTGAGAGTACGAGATTATAGAATTCAGGAGATAGCCACTGGAAAATTTGTTAGGTCGGAAATTTTCTTCAATCAGGAAATGGCAAAAAATTTATTTACTGACCAGCATGATTTTTTAATGGTAATTTATAACAGAAACAGTTATTTAGTCACATTAATTTTGCGATGTTTCACTATCATATTATAACATATAATCATTAGTAAAATAATAATTTTTTTTTACAAATTATTAGTGGCTAACGTGTTTGTAATTTAATTATAATCATAAGAAACAAAATAAATTTTGTGGAAAAAATCTGCTTTGTAGCAAAATAAAATTTTTTATTTTAAGAATTGAAATTACTTTATTGAGGAAACCATTTCCTACTATTAACCATTTTTAAATTTTAAATCAAAGCAGCGAATTCTTAAATATAATTGTTGGAATTTTGTTTTACTTGGAACCCTTATAAATATTTAATAGTTTAAATCAATTTCTTGCATACAACAAATAATATATGCAAATAAGAAATTTTGAATTTTTTTTAATAATTACTTTTTCATGCAAACATTTATCATATGTTTAAATGTTCAGTTCATACGTATCCAATTTATAAAAGTTCTGTTTCACTTTGCAGCTCTTAAATGCAAAATTTATATTTAAAGCATTTAACAGTTAATAATAATTTAGACGTTTTGTCACTGCAGAACAGAATAAATTTAATTGGAAGCAAAGTAAACATGTTTCAGAAAATATGTGTGATATTTATCATAAATTATGATTACAGTATTGAATTAAGCTTACATTGAACATAAAAAACACCAAATATTATTTATATTTAATAATTTTTTATTGCAAAAATATTTCATGACTGTGCCTAATCTCTATAATAAATCATTTCTGTTCATTTAATAGTTTAAACATTCAGTTCCTAATTTATGTATTGAAATATATAATAAAAGCAGATCTCGAAAGTGATGTATTGAAAATATAAATAATTTTTACACTATGAACTAGAATTTCCTTGAAATTTTACGTGATTTAAAATTAAAATTTGTTTTTAGATCTGAACAAAGAGTATTAGTGTGAATGAATGGAGATTATTATTGTAATAAAATAAATTAGTAAGTATCTGACCAAAGGTAATCTTTTTCTGTTACAGGTAACTTATCCAGTCAAACTATCCTAATAATACCCAAGGTATGATGTTTTTCCATTATTACTTTTTAAATCTGAAAATAAAAAAAATTATTTCTTTAGGTAGTTGTCCTGGAAAAAATCAAATCTCTGAAAAAATAAAAAATAATTTTTTTTAAGTAAGACTTTTATTTAAACCATATTTGATATGGCAAAAGTCAAAAAGGATACTTGTGGCTTTTCAGTTTTGTAATTACTTCTGAATGTTTTAATTTTGTCTTATGCAGAACAAACCAGAACTGTTTTGTGAAACAGTTTATCCAGTGTACACAATTTATCATTTAGTATCCAAACTAGCAAATTTTTATAAATTAATAATTAGATTCTTCTAACTTAATTATGAAATTTTAAGCTACAGAAGATTAGAAAAATTTTTTTTATTATTTAAAATTATGAATTTACCAGTTGTTGCATGCAGCGGGAATCATTTATAAATGATTAATATATTATTTATACAATTATCAATCTGCTACAAGCCACCTAAAGAAAAACTATATTAGACGTTTAGATTGCTCAAAAGCCTCTAAATTCCTCTAGATATTTAAAATCCTTTGAGCTTTAGTTTGATTGCTTCTATGTTTTAAAATGTTTCGAAATATTTTAAAATATGTGGAAGTCTTTGAAATCGTTAGAAATCTGTTCAAATCTGTGGAAATAGCTTAAAATCCTCTAAATCTTTTAAATCAGTTAAAATATTATTTACATTGGTTGGACGCCTTGTAAAATATTATAAATTTGTTGAAATTCTTTGAAATCGCTTGAAACCTTTAGAAATAATAAAAAATTCTTATACATTTAACAATATTATTTAAATCTGTTGCTATGCCTTAAAATCTTTGTGAATATATAAACATGTAAACTTAATAGCCCATTAAGACATTAAGGCTTCACGGTTTGACGGAATCTTTTTGCTAAAAATTAGGCTATCATTTATTAGGATCAGATACTTTTTTAAATATTCAGTAAGTTTAATAGGCAAAAAATTATTTTGCAACAAATGGAAATTGGTAAATAAAATAGATCTAGTTATTTACCATTTCATTCACAAAAAACAAACATTTTCCTTAAACGTATACCAAGCACAATAATCTTACGTTTCTTAAAAGTAGATTTAACTATTTTTTTCTGAAATCTGTTCTTTGCGTGCCCGCACTAAGCTAATTTTAACATAAAAAACTAATAACCTTGAGACTGTCCGCCTTATTTTCATAATGAAAATTAAAATCACAAAGCCACGGGTAAATATTGATATCAATACGTCTCTGAGTTACAAGTGGACCACCAGGTAGTACTAAAGGATGATTCACGAAATTATTCGAACATTAGATCGATTGCGCGCGCCATCAGTCAATTGGTGGGGATAGCGTGGGACCTATATAGTCAACCCGGAATCGGTGCCAATTCTTATTCCCTCTCAACTCTATTGGGTGAATATGAAGAATTATGATTATTATTTTAGGCGTAGTACAAGTTGCGGCCAGCTGTTGGTGCTGCGTGATCGCCCCGCCACACACCACCCTGCTCACCATGGTTGGCATCTATCCTTGTTTCGAACACGTGATGTAAAATAAAAACAGTGAAAGTGTTTACGAATTTAAAAAAAAAATGAATCCCACGAAGGTTAAATTGAAAAAAACGTAAGTGTGTTGTTCCTGTATGTCCCTCGTCTCGTCACGTAAAGCATCACTAATTTACGCAGAACGAAAAACAAGGTTTGAAGTGGTTAGAAGCGGTATCTAACCAGCTCCTGACGAACCTAACCTACTTATATTATATTGTATTAGATGAGTTGCAAATATGTTTCAAATTTTTATATTAAATATTTTTATCAATAAAGTAAATGAAGCAAGTGAAAAACGTAAATCAAAATATGGAAGGTATGATAAAGAACTTTTCACATATTTTTACACATTTTATTCAACTTTATTGATAAATATATTTAATTAAAAAAATTGTCACATAACACTCCACTCCATCTAACGATGAAGACCTTGTTTTGTAGGATAACACTATATATTTCTGAAGCAACAAAGTAAGAGTCACTTTACTTATTTTAAAAACTTAATAAAGTCGATTATTTGAAATATAAATCTAGAGGTAGAGCGAAACTCGTAACCGCTCTGCACTTAATTTGAATATTAAGACCTCGTTGTGTGAGTAAAGTTTAGGCTCATTAATTAAAAATTCTAAAAATATGGAGGAGAATCAGAAAGTTAGTAGCGAAATGAAAATAAAAGAAAATTGCGTTTCCTTGTAACGACCTTGCACCTTATTTAAAAACGAGGACCTCCTGGTGCGATGAAAGATACAAAAATATAAATATTTCAATTATGTAAAATAATATCAAACAGATCTTATGAAAAAGATCTATCGCTAAATTGCGCAATAATCTTTCCCTCCGGTGAACTCAAAATCCATGATTTTTTTTGTTCTATTTATTATGATTTAAAATTTCAGTAGGAAATTTCATTGTAAAAATAAGACTTAATTATTTGTTGTACTTGCTTCCAGTTGTAATTCCTAGTTAAAAAAAACTTGTTTCTTGTATTAGTTATTACAAATATCCATCTATATTTTAACCATCAGCGTACTTATAAACTTTTCGAATTGCTAAATTCTTTCCGTGTAAAGTCCTATGCATCTAAATCAGAAGGCTATTTAAAATTTTATGTTAGAAATGATTGGAAAATCCGGGCACATTCAAGATACTAAAGTAACTAAAATTTAGGGAATTGGGTTGCTGAACAACATATTCAGTAACTTTTATAGTATATTTACTAAATTTTTATTTAAATTCAGAAAAGGTTTCTGAAAATTACAAATAAATTCGAAGAATTTATATAACTTTGAACTTTCAAGGAGAATAAATTTGTAATTTTTTTAATCTCAATTTAAAATTTTGTATATTGTTTATAGAGGATGCTGGGTTAAAAAATGTAAAGGTTTAAGATTCTGGTTTCGGAATATTTATATGGTGTAAGAAAATGAAAAATTTGTCAGTGGGAAATTAGAGAAAATTAAAAATGAAGTTTTGCAGTAACCCTCATATGATATTATTGTTAGAAATTTGTTTGCCTTGTATTTATTTTTTTTCTTAACAGTTAATTCCTCTACGAGATTACCGTTTCAGTTATAAATTTGACCGTTTATATGAAAATTTAAGAATTTTCTTCAAAATACATCCTTTATTTTTGAAAGTGCAATTCTGTGTTGAAAATTCGTATTTTTGGGTTGAAAATTCCACTAGTATCGTCGAAAATTGACCTATTTCCTAAAACTCATATTTTTAAGCTAAAAATTTGAACTAAATTTTTTTTTTCAAATATCAACTCATTTTCGAAAATTTGTTTTTTGATTGTAAAAATTCATCTTTTTTACTAGAAATGGCATCTTTGCAACAGTATGATTTAAAATTCAAAAATTTTGTTAAAAACTATTTTTTTTTTATTTCAAATTTTCTGTTAAAAATTAATATTTATAAGTAGAAAAGGCAATTATTCTTATGGAAAATTTCTTTTCAATTTAAAATTCATATTATTATGCTAAAATGTTTTAAAAAAATCTTTTTCACATGAAAATTCAATTTTTTTTAATTTGTATTTTTGTTTTTGAAAGTTCATCCGTTTGAGTAGAACTTTCATCTTTCTTTTATAAAAATTATACTGTTTGCTTGAAAGTGAATCTGCTCTCTGTTTGAGAATTCAGCTTTTTTAATGCAAAATTTGGTTGAGCCAATTGGATGAGAAATAATTTCGTGGTGTAACATTCATATTTTAGTTATAAATTAATTTCTTTGGTTAAACGTTTAATTATTTTGCTAAGAAATTAATAAAATATAAACATTTATTTTTCGATGCAAACTTTTGTGAAAACATATGTCATTTTGCTACGCTTTTTAAATTTCTCTTGCCAGTTGTTAAAATATTGCAATTGATCTAGAAAATTTTTAATTATTTTTATTGCAAAATATTCTATTTTTGCAAAAATTTTGATCGCTACTATGTTGAAAAAATATTAATTTATATATTTTCGCATAAATCTCTTTTGTTATGGCAGAATTAAAACCTATTTTTAATCCGTTATTGAAAATTTTTAATTTTTATGTCAAAATTCTTAATCACAGTCTTTGAAAAACACGAATAACACATTTATATGCAAATTTTTTTTCGTTTGCGGTAAAATCATCCACGATTTTGCATTTTTTAATTCGAATTTTGCATTTTCGATTTAAAGTTCGCAGTCAGAATCCCAATGTATTTTTTTTTTTACTTTTGGTCATATTATTGGAAATCTGTCCCACAATGAACCCTTATAAATATTTTCTCATTATAATGAAATTAATTTATTAAAGTAAAAAATACGTATGAAAATACAATAATTTATCCTTGTGTGAACAAAGTAATTTAAGTTTTTTTTGAGTGAAGAAAATATTTCTTCCAGTAAAAAATTTCTCACGGAATTACAATTAAACATTAATTTAGTTTCTTCAAATATTCACTATTTAAGCGCAAAACCTGCATAAAAAATTAAATGCAAGAAGCATTTTTTGTTTTTCATATTCCTTTTAGTTGTTTTTTTGAATGTGCTTTAATTTTTAGTTTATATATTTTTTATAAATAATAATGATTATATAAAATTTAACTTACGTTGAAAATGAAAACCAACAAACATAAAAATAAAAATATCAGGAATAAACTTCATTTTTAATAACAAGGCAAAATACTGGAAATGCAGTAACTGCTTTTTTTATTGCGCGTTAACAGGAAATCGATAAATTGCTGCTATACGTACCGGAATTTACGAGGTGTCTCTGATAAGCAAGTTTATAGGTTTTAATTGTTTTTCAAAATACATAGAGTAGATAAAGCAAGACTCATAAACTGAGATCTCGACATTTTCCGTATTTGCTAGTTTTGTTAAAGATAAAACATTTTTAAGACATTTTTTTTTCAAAAAATAAGTTTTTTAATTTGAATCCTCATAGAATCTCTAATTTATTTATAATTGTGGTTAAAATCTCTTTTAATTCAGGAATTGAGAAATGTAAATAATCTATTTTCAAAACTGGATTCCAAAATTCACATTTGTAATTAATTTTCAAAAATAATCGTGACTTTTTTAACATTGTTTTAATGATATTTAAATTTAGTATTTATAACAAAATTGCCCGCTAAGCTAATTTATGATTAAAAAAGTATTCGAATTATCAGAAATTTCACTCATCAGTTTTTCAACGGAATTCCACATTTTGAGATCACTTGAAGACGAAAATAAAGTTTTGATGACATATCGCGCTTGGGCACACATTTTTTATAAATCACATTTTGACAGGACGCGTCGTTTTCGTTTTAATAGTTAAAATGAAAATAAAACCATAAAAAAATAATAAATATATATATATATATATATATATATATATATTGTGATGTTGCGGTTTTTCCGAACATCACAATAATAAAGTTAGCTGAAAATCTAGTCATATACACTTGGTTTGCATT
>JAAAKG020138964.1:0-12492 GCA_010014905.2 Druon quercuslanigerum
CTTTAAAAACATCTAAATTTCTCTTAAAATTCCTCTAATTTTTTTTTTTCATAAAAAGTGTTGAATTTTGAATTTTTCTAGAACATGCAGGACAGATTCAATGAATTTTTAAAGTTACTCAGAAGTTCTGAAAAAATTTCAAAAATAATTTTGAATTTTACCAAATTTAAAATAACTTCTAGGTTTCTCAAGATATTAAAATAAATTTTTTTTAACTTTTCAACAATATTTAAACTATTATTATTATATATAACTATTGTTCCGTTAACAAAAATTTCATTTTTTAATATTTTTTTTCTCGATTTTTTGACAATATTTCTAGCTTAAAATTTCTTAAAATTATGTTATTTTGAATATTTTAAAGTTCATTGATTAGTTTTTTAAGTTAGAGCATTAAACATTTTATACGTGTAAATTATTGAGCATTTGAGGATTTTTAATGAAACTCAGGATTTTTAAATTAAAAATCGGTTAAATTTAAATTTTAAAAGTTATTTCGTCGATTAAAAGGACCAGACTAAAAATCTAATTGCTAATAATCCATTTCAGCTGGTATAATTGAAGGGAAGCTGCTAAGTCGAAACGAGTTTTTGGAATACGGAAAAATGGATCTTGAATCAGCTCGAGTGGGCCTGGTTTCAATATTGCAACAAGGCGCTAACAACCTAAACAGACAACTTACACAGCATCAGTTGACATTGGTGACCCGGTTACAACAAATTGGTGATAAAAATGAATAATTGGTGCCTAAAGTTATCAAATTTTTATTGATGTAACATATTTAAGACATTTATACGAAGCTTTAAGAGAAGTACGGCTACGGCTAGGCACATAAATAAGTTTATCGACTCGATTAGTGAGACTAGATGCTTTTATTTATTCACATTACCGCCATCACATGACTATCCTGTTGACATTTTTATTTCTATTTCTATTTTTTTAAATATTTTTCAATATTTTCCAGATTAATTTGATTATTTCTTCTTTTTTTTCTTCTTGCAAGCCAAGTGAGTAGATTTTTATTTTCTAGAATTATTTCGCATTCAAAATACTTTTTTGAATAAAAGTTTTCAAGTAAATTAAAATTGGAGTTAATCAGATCTTTTGTATTAAAAAAATGCATAATTTTTTTTATATAGTTTTTTTTTATAATAATTTTGGTGGCTGAAGTTGAAAAAAAAATTAAATTCAGGGCGCCAGAAAATGGGGAATTTTATAAATTTGTAAAAACAAAATCTGTCCAACTTTGATTTTAACCATTTTTTAAGTAATATATTTTTAATTAAAGGATTTTATTAAATTTCAAATATTATTTTAGCCTAAAAGATTCCAGTTTAAAAGCATTCAATTCGTAATTTTTTAATTAAGAAAGAGAACAATTACTTACTACTATTTAGAAATATCTGACAGTTCATGCAAAATTAGTAATTGTAAATTAAATATTGAAAACTAAGAAAAAAATGAACTTTGAACGTTACAATTTTCATTGTTATATTAAAAAGATTTAATTTGTGAATTTAAAAGTTTCGTTGTTTTTTTGTTCTTTAACTTTAAATTAATAAAATTTGAAAATCATTAAGAAGTTTTCTTCCTTCCTTGGTAATTTAAATTTAAAATAATTGAATTTTTAAAGTGTTTACTTCAATTCGTATAATTTTAAAGGATTAATTTTTAAAAAATTCGAATTTGGATCGTTTAAAATGATGTAATTTCAAATTAAAAAAAAAATAATAATTCAGAAAATTTAATATTTTGAAGGCTGAAAAGTATTTAGATAAATGCGTTTGAAATGGAGTAATTTAAAAATAAAAACTTTAAAATTTGAACGATTTTAAAATAAAAATATTCGAAAATGAGTAATTTCAGATAAAAATGTTTGGAATTAAATAAGGTCCATATTTTACAAGTTTGAAATAATAGTTTGAAGAATAAAAAAAATGTTTAAAGTTCGATTTTTTTCTCATTTCTTGGGAATTTTAAGTTTAAAATAATAAAATAAGAAAGTGACGAAGAAAATTTAATTCGAAAGATTGGATCTTTAAAAATCAGTAATTTAATGGTTTAACTTTCCAAATTTTACAATTTTAATTTGAAGGCGTTCTAAAGTTGAAAAATTCATACAAATATTTCAGTTTTGAAAATTAAAAGTTGTTGGAATCTGTAACTTTCATTTTTTTGTAATTTTATTTAAAAAATTTAATGTAAATATGATTAGGAAATTTAACTTTAGAAATTAAATATGGTAATTGAAATGTTTTCAAATAAAAGCGCTCAATAATAATAAATATGATTAGGAAGTTTAACTTTAGAAATTAAATAATTGGTAAATGAAATGTTTTCAAATAAAAGCGCTCAAAATAAAATACTATATAAAAAAACTTTAAACAATTAAACTTTAAAAGATAAAAAGAAATTAAAACTTTCCAGGTTGGACAATTTTATTTTAAAGATGTTTTAAATCTAAATTTTTTTTAAATATTGCAAATATATCAGTTAAAAAAATTAAAAATGGTTGAAATTTCTGATTTGTAATTTTTCCGTTTTTTGGTAATTTTGCATAAAAAAGGATAAAATTTGAAAATGATTAAGAAAATTTAACTTCGAAAATTAAATAATTTATAAATTAAATGTTTTCAAATAAAAATTATTCAAAATGAATAATTTAGAAAAGAAAGGTTGAAATATTCAGTGAAAGTTTTTTTTCCAAATTTTTTGACCAAGAAAACTTTAATATTTGAAGGTGTTTTTAAAGTTGACAAATTCCTTAAAATATTAAAAATATTTCAGTTTTAAAAATTAAAGGTTATTGAAATTTGTAACTTTCATTTGTTTCATTTTTTTGTAATTTAATTTAAAAAGGTTAAATTTATAAGTGATTAAGAAAATTAAACTTCGAAAATTAAATAATTTGTTATAGAAATGTTCTAAAATAAAAACGTTTCAAATTTAATATTTTGAAAGAGAAAGGTATACAATTTAAAAGATTTTAAACTAAGTTTTCGTAATTTTGCATAAATAAATTCAATTTCCAAAATTTAAAATAATCAAATTTAAAAATGATTGAGAAAATTTAATTTTAAAAATTGAATGATTTGGAAGGAAAGTCTTAATATTTAATTAATTTTAAACTGAAAATATTCAAAAATAAATAATTTCAGGGTAAAAATTTGCAAATTGGACAATTTTAATTTTAAGGCGTTTCAAAATTGAATTAAAAAAAATATTACAAATATTTCCGTTTTAAAAATTAAAAATGGTTGAAATTTGTGATTTGTATTTTTCTCACTTTTGCCTAATTTTACTCAAAAAATCAAATTTAAAAGTGATTAAGAAAATTGAAATTCGCAAATAGAATAATTTTGAATTCAACTGTTTTGAAATCAAAGCGTTCAATATTAAATAATTTATAAAAAGAAAGCTTAAAACTTGAAGCGATTTTTAACTGAAAATCTTCAAAAATGAGTTCATGACAGATTAAAACTTTCCAAATTCGACCATTTTAATTTAAAGTCGTTTTAATGTTGAAAAATTCATTAAAATATTTCAGTTTTCGAAAAAAAAGTTTTTGAAATGTGTACCTTTCATTTTTTGTCTAATTTAA
The DNA here is from genome assembly GCA_010014905.2 of Druon quercuslanigerum. NCBI lineage: Eukaryota > Metazoa > Arthropoda > Insecta > Hymenoptera > Cynipidae > Druon > Druon quercuslanigerum. Next base: position 3,602 of record JAAAKG020138964.1, read on the forward strand.
TTTAAAAAGATTAATTTTGAAAGTGATTAAGAAAATTTAACTTCGAAAATTGAGTAATTTGTTTTTAAAATGTTCTGAAATAAAATCGTTTAAAATTGAATATTTTAGAAAAGAAATTTTTAAAATTTGAACGATTTTAAACTGAATATATTCAAAAAGTTAAAAAATTAAAACTGTTAAGTTAAACAATTTTAATTTGAAGGCATTTTAAAATTGAACATTTTTCAAAATATTCTTAATTTGTGGCTCAAATTGTTTAATTATAAAGCCCTCAATTTGGAAACTGTTCAATTTTTAAAGGTTTGATAAAACATGTTAAGTTTAATTTTTTTTCTTTGTTTTTTGTTTATTAACTTTAAATTAATAAAATTTAAAAGTGATTAAGGTAATTTAATTTAGAAAATTAAATAGTTTTTATTTGAAGAGTTTGGAAATAAACCATTCAAACTTGAATAATTTCCAAAAGAAAGCTTTAATATTTAAACGATTTTAAACTGAAAATCTTTAAAAATGAGTAATTTCAGATTAGAACTTTCAAAATTTGACAATTTTAATTTAAGGACGTTTAAATTTGATTTTTTCTCTTATTTCCTGGCAATGTAACTTTAAAATAATGAAATAACAGTGTGATTTAGAAAATTTAATGCCACAAATTGAATAATTTAGAAAAGGAAGCTATCATATTTAATCGTTTTAAAGTTGAAAAAATCTTCGAAATATTAAAAATATTTCAGTTTTTAAAATGAAACAAGGTTAAAATATGCAATTTGAAGTTTATTTTTCTCATTTTTTGGTAATTGAATAATTTATAAAAGAAAGCTTTAAAATTTGAACGATTTTAATCTGAAAATCTTCAAAAATAAATAATTTTAGATTTAAACTTTTCAAATTGTAAATTTTTTAATTTGAGATTTTAATGTTGGAAAACTCATAAAATTATAATAAATATTTCCGTTTTTGAAAGTAAAAAAGATTAAAATGTATAATTCGAAGTTTTTTCTCATTTAATTTGAAAAATTAAATAATTTAAAAAAGAAAGATTTAATATTTGTATGATTCTAAATCTTCAAAAATTTGTAATTACAGATTAAAACTTTTAAATTGGACAATTTTAATTTGAAGGCGTTTTAAATTTGAAAAATTCATACAAATATTTCAGTTTTTATAATTAAAAAAGGTTGAAATATTCAATTTACAGTTTTTTTCTCATTTTAAAATTAAAACTTTAAAAGTTTGTTAAAATTTTGAAAAATATTGTAAATATTTGAATAATTTAGAAAATAAAGCTTTAACTTTGGAACGATTTTAAGGTCAAAATTCTCAAAAATTAGTAATTTTAGATCAAAACTTTCCAAATTGAACAATTTTAATTTAATGGCATTTAAAAGTTAAAAAGATCATAAAAATATTTAACATGTTTTGTGGTTGAAAATTAAAAAAGGTTGAAATATGCAGTTTGAAATTTTTTTCACAATTTTTGATAATTTAACTTTAAAATTATAAAATTTGAAAGTGATAAGGAAAATTAAGTAAAGAATAAATTGAATAATTTAGAAATGAGAGGTACAAAACTTCAGCAATTTTAAACTGAAAATATTCAAAAATTAAAAACTTAAAACTGTAATTTCAAAAAAATTAAAAATTTTAAAACTTTACAAATTATAAAAATATTACAAATATTCCGGTTAAAATTTGTTATTTGTAATTTTTTCATGTTTTATTAACTTTGCAAAAAAAGGGATAAAATTTAAAAATAATGAAGGAAATTTAAATTTAAAAATTGAATAATTTATAATTGAAATTTTATTTTAAATAAGAGTTTAAAATTGAATAACTTGAAAAATTGAAGGTGGACAATTTTAATTTGAAGGCGTTTTAAACTTGAAAAAATGTTTAAAATATTAATAACCTTTCAGTTTTTAAAATTAAAAAAGGTTGAAATATGGAGTTTATAATGTTTTTTTTTTGTTGGTATTTGATCTTTAAAATAATCAAATTTAAAAATAATTAAGATAAAATAATCAAATTTAAAAATAATTTAGAAAATTTAATTTATAAAAATTGAATAATTTATACCAGAAAACTTTAATATTTGAACGACTTTAAACTGTAAATCTCCGAAAATGCGTAATTTCAGATTAAAACTTTCTAAACTGGACAATTTTAATTTGAAGGTGTTTTAAAGTTGACAGAATCTTTAAAATATTAAAAATATTTCAGTTTTTAAAATTAAAAAAGGTTGAAATTTGTAACTTAAATTTTTTCTCCATTTTTTGTGAGGTAATTTAAAAAGATTAAATTCGAAAGTGATTAAGAAAATTTAACTTCGAAAATTAAATTTTTTGTAATGGAAATGTTTTAAAATAAAAGCGTTTAAAATTGAATATTTTAGAAAAAAAGCTTTTAAATTTGAAGGATTTTAAGCTGAAAATCTTAGAAAATGAGTAATTTCAAATTAAAACTTTCCAAATTGGGCCATTTTAATTTAATGGCATTTTAATATTAAAAATTTCATAAAAATATGAAAAGTATTTCCCTTTTTTAATTTAAAAAAGGTTAAAATATGCAATGTGATGTTTGTTTCTCATTTCTTCACAATTCAACCATAAAATAATAAAAAGTTTCAAGAGAACAAGAAACTTTAATTTGAAAAATTGAATAATTTAGAAAATAAATTTTGAATATTTCGACGATTTTACACTAAAAGTTGCGAAAATTAGTAATTTAAGATTAAAACTTTACTAATTGAACAATTTTAATTTAATGGCATTTCAAACTTAAAAAATGCATAGAAATATGAAAAATATTTCCGTTTTTTAAATAAAAAAAACTTAAACCTGAAAAATTAAATAATTTGGAAAAGAAAGCTTTACCATTTGAACGATCTTCACCCTAGAACAAGTTAAAAAAAATAAATCATAAAATTAAAATGAATAAAATTTAAATAATTTAGAATATTAAAATAATAAAATAATAGTTTGACTTTAAAATAAAAGCGTTCAAAGGGAATAATATTTGAATGTTTTTAAACTAAAAATATTCAAAAATTAAAAAATTAAAACTGTAAGTTCAAAAAAATAAAATTTTTTGAAACTTTAAATGTTATCTATACAATTTTAATTTGAAGGCGTTTTAAAGTTATTTTTTTAAATACTACAAATATTTCGGGTTAAAAAATTGAAAATGATTGAAATTTGTGATTTGTAATTTTTTCATTTTATATTAAAGAAATATTTAATTTTAAAAATTAAATAATTTGTGATTGAAATGTTTTTTAAAATAAAGATTTTAAAATTGAATTACTTGAAAAATTGAAGGCGGACAATTTTAAAAATAAAAGCGTTTAAAATTGAATATTGTAGAAAAGAAAGCTTTAAAATTTAAACGATTTTGAGCTGAAAATCTTCAAAAATGAGTAATTTCAAATTAAAACTTTCCACATTGGAAAATTTTAATTTAATGGCATTTTAAGCTTAAAAAGTTATAAAAATATGAAAAATATTTTCCTTTTTTAAATAAGAAAAACTTGAACCTGTAGAACTAAATAATTTGGCAAAAAAGCTTTACAATTTGAACGATCTTCACCCGAGAACAAGTTTTAAAAAAATAATCAAATTAAAATTAATTTAATTTAAATAATTTAAAATAATATATTAATAGTTTAGCTTTAAAATAAAAGCGTTCAAAAGGGAATATTATTTTAACAATTTTAAACTGAAAATCTTCGAAAATGTGTAATTTCACAGTAAATATTTTCAAATTGTACAATTTTAATTTGAAGGTTCTATGTAATAATTTTATCGACTCAATTAGTGAGATTAGATGCTTTTTTTTATTCACATTACCGCTATCACATGACGATCGTGTAGAAATTTTTCTTTTTCTTTCTATTTCTATTTTTCAATATTTTCTAGATTAATTTGATTAATGCTTCTTCCTCTTCTTCTTGCAAACAAGTGAACAGATTTTTATTTTCTAACCAAAGTTTTGATTAATGGCAGTAATTGCATCGAGCATGACACTTTACTCCATTTTCACCACATTTGCAACCACCGGATGTGTCTCCTTTTCCCTGAAAATAAAAATAAAAATTCGGCGAGTTACTGTCGTACTAGAATTTAGTTCGTCGAATAAAAAAAATATTTAAATTTTTTAAAGTATTTGAACTCCTAGAACTGTAAGAATTGAATAATGTTTTAAATTCGAAATTTTTGAAATTTTAAATCAAATTCAGGGTGTCTGCGGGACCGGAAAACCGGAAAATAACAGGGAATTTTAGAAATTTTGAAAGAGAAAAAATCTGTCCAACTTTGATTTTACCCGTTATTTAAAATAATTAGTTCAGTTGTTATTTTTTTAAATTCTGTTATTCAGTTTAGATTGCTTATTTCGAAAGTCTTCTACAGTAATAAATTTTCATTTTAGATTTTAATTTCTAAGCGTAAATGTTAATTAAAAATATTTTTTAAATTCAGTTTTAAAGAATTAATTAAAAACTAGATGCGCTTGAAATAAAATTTTTTGGATAAAATCATTTTTAGTTGACCAACCGTGAATATAAATTTCACAAAACGATTTAGAATCAGATCACAATTTTTAAATTTGCAGATTTTAACTTGATAAACTATTTTTAAGTTTAAAATAACTTCCAAATAATATAATCATAATTAAAGGGTTTTATTACATTTTAAATATTATTTCACCCTAAAATATTCCATTTTTAAACTATTAAATTAGAAATTTTCTAAATAAGAAAAAAGAACAATTACTCAAAATTTAGAAAAAAATCTGACTGATAATTTAAAATGAGTAATTGTAAATTAAATATTCAAAACTAGAAAAAACCACTAAATTTTAAACGTTTCAACATTTTGAAATAATTCAAGATAAATTTAAAATTCGAAATTTAAAACAAAAAATAGATTTTGGCAGATTTCGAACAAAAGATTTCGAAGCTTTTTAAGAGTTTTGAAAGGCTTCAGAAGAATATAAAATATTTCCTTGGAAAATTGAAAATGATTTTTTATTTAAAAAAATTAATTTTAAGAGAATATTTTTAAAAAATGAAAGATTTACAAAATTATCAAAAATGAATGTGGAAGATTAAAATTTTGTTTTATATGGCAGAATTGAGTTTAAATTTAATTTCTAATTCAAATTGTTCAAAATTGAACCATTTTTGCTTTGAATTGAAGAATCTCAAAATTAAGAAATTTCATTTTAAACGAAAATAGGATATGTTGAAAAAACTTAACATTGAATAATTTAATTTTTTAAATTTAATTTTAATTCAATGACGTTTTAAAATTGAAAAATTCTTCGAAATATGCAATTTAAAGTTTTTTCTCATTTTTTGGTTATTTAACTTTAAAATAATCAAATTTAAAAATAGTGAAGAAAATTTTCTTTTAAAAATTGAATATTTATAAAAGAAAGCTTTCATATTTAATCGGTTTTAAAGTGAAAAACTTCGAAAATAAGTAATTTAAGGGTAAAACTGTCCAAATTGGACAATTTGAATTTGAAGGCGTTTTAAAGTTGATTTATTTTAATATTTCACTTTAAAAAATTAAAAATGGTTGAAATTTGGGATTTTCATTTTTTTTCTTCATTTTTTGGTAATTGTACATAAAAAAAATTTGAAAGTGATTAAGAAAATTCAACTTCGAAAATCGAATAATTTGTAATTGAATTTTTTTGAAATTTATGTTTTCAGAATTGAATAATTTAGAAAATAAATCTTCACAATTTGAACGACTTTATACTGAAAATATACAAAAGTAGCAGTGTCAGATAAAAACTTTCCAAATTCGTCAACTTTGAAAAAAATTTCCGTTTTTAAAATTAAAAAAAGGTTGAAATATGCAATTTGAAGTTTTTTCTTATTTTTTTATACTTGAACCATAAAATAATAAATTTTGAAAGAGACTAAGAAAATTTAATTTAAAGAATTGCATAATTTGGATAATAAATGTTTAATATTTGGACGATTTTAAAAAAGAAAATCTTTTAAAGTTTTAAAGTTGAAAAATGAATTAAAATATTTTAGTTTCGAATATTAAAAATTTTGAAATATGTAATTTAAAGTTTTTTTTTATTTTTCTATATTTTAACTTTAAAATAATAAAATTTGAATGTGATTAAAAAAATTGAAGTTGAATTGAAGTTTATAAAAAATTTTATGGTAATTTCAATTTTTAAAAATGTTTGAGAGTGATCAAAAAAATTTTCCTTTGACAATTAAACATTTTTTAATTGAAATGTTTCTAAATAAAAACGTTCAAAAGGAAATAATTTAAAGAAGAAAGCTTTAGGATTTAAACAATTTTAAACCAAAAATCTTCAAAGAAAAAAGCAATGTCAGATTAAAATTATCCTAATTTGACAATTTTAATTTGAAACCGTTTTAAGGTTGAAAACTTCCTTAAAAATACTTTTAAAAATGATTAAAATAATTTAGTTTGAAAAATTCAAGGTGAATTGAAGTTTTTTTTTTAATTTTATGGTAATTTCACTTTTAAAAAATGTTTGAGAGTGATGAGAAAGTTTACCTTTGAAAATTAAATAATTTTTAATTGAAATGTTTCAAACTATAAGCGTTCAAAAGTGAATACTTTAAAAAAAAAGCTTTAAGATTTGAACAATATTTTAAACTGAAAATCCTAAAAAAAGCACTGTCAGATTAAAATTATCCAAATTGGACACTTTTAATTTGAAGCCGTTTTAAAGTTGAAAACTTCCTTAAAATATTTTTAAAGAATGAATTAAAAAGTTTAATTTGAGAACTTAAAGTTGAATTGAAGTTTTTTTTTTAATTTTAGGATAATTTTGCTTTTAAAAAAAAGTTTCAGAGTGATCAAGAAAATTTACCTTTAAAAATCAAATAATTTTTAATTGAAATGTTTCGAACTTAAAACGTTTAAAAGAGAATTATTTAAAGAAGAAAGTTTTAAGATTTGAACAATATTTTAAACTGCAAATCTTCAAAAAAAGCACTGTCAGATTAAAATTATCCGAATTGGACAATTTTAAATTGAAGCCGTTTTAAAGTTGAAAACTTCCTCAAATATTTAAAAAATGCTTAAAAAAATATTATTTAAAAATTGAAGATGGAGTTTTTTTAAAATTTTATGATAATTTCACTTTAAAAAGGATTTTAAAGTGATTCAAAAAATTTAATTAGAAAAATTGAAGTTGAATTGAAGTTTTTTTTTAATTTTAGGATAATTTAACTTTTAAGAAAAGTTTGAGAGTGATCAAGAAAATTTAGCTTTGAAAATTAAATAATTTTTAATTGAAACGTTTCGAATTAAAAGCGTTCAAAATGGAATAATTTAAAGTAGAAAGCTTTAAGATTTGAAGAATGTAAAACTGATAATCTTCGAAAATGAATAATTTCAGATTAAAATTATCCGAATTGGACAATTTTAATTTGAAGCCGTTTTAAAGTTGAAAACTTCCTTAAAATATTTTAAAAAATGATTAATTTAAAAAATTGAAGTTAAATTGAAGTTTGAAAAAAATGTATGCTTATTTAACTTTAAAAAAAGTTTGAAAGTGATCAAGAAATTTTTGCTTTGAAAATTAAATAATTTTTAATTGAAATGTTTCAAACTAAGAGCGGTCAAAATGGAATAATTTAAAGAAGAAAGCTTTAAGATTTAAACAATTTAAACTGAAAATCTTAAAAAAAAGTAATGTCAGGTTAAAGTTATCTAAATTGGACAATTTTAATTTGAAGCCGTTTTAAGGTTGAAAACTTTCTTAAAATATTTTAAAAAATGATTTTAAAAATTTGAGAGCGATCAAGAAAATTTATCTTTGAAAATTAAATAGTTTTGAATTAAAATGTTTTAAACTAAAAGCGTTTAAAAGGGAATAATTTAAAGATAAAAGCTTTAAGATTTGGACAATTTTAAATTGAAAATCTTTAAAAAATGATTTAAAAATTTAATTTGAAAAATTGAAGTTACATTGAAGTTTTTTAAAAATTTTATGGTAATTTCACTTTAAGAAAAATTGAAGTTGAATTAAAGTTTTTTTTTTTAATTTTAGGATAATTTAACTTCAAAGAAAAATTATGTAACTTTTAAGAAAAGTTTGAGAGTGATCAAGAAAATTTACCATTGAAAGATAAATAATTTTTAATTGAAACGTTTCGAATTAAAAGCGTTCAAAATGGAATAATTTAAAGAAGAAAACTTTAAGATTTGAAAAATTTAAAATGAAAATCTTAAAAAAAGTAATGTCAGGTTAAAATTATTCAAATTGGACAATTTTAATTTGAAGCCGTTTTAAGGTTGAAAACTTCCTTAAAATATTGTAAAAAATGATTTAAAAAATTTGAGAGCGATCAAGAAAATTTATCTTTGAAAATTAAATAATTTTTAATTAAAGTGTTTTAAACTAAAAGCGTTTAAAAGAGAATAATTTAAAGATAAAAGCTTTAAGATTTGAACAATTTTAAACTGAAAATCTTCAAAAAATGATTTAAAAATTTAATTTGAAAAATTGAAGTTACATTGAAGTTTTTTACAAATTTCATGGTAATTTCACTGTAAAAAAAATTGAAGTTGAATTAAAGTTTTTTTTTTTAATTTTAGGATAATTTAACTTCAAAGAAAAAATAATGTAACTTTTAAGAAAAGTTTGAGAGTGCTCAAGAAAATGTACCATTGAAAATTAAATAATTTTTAATTGAAATGTTTCAAACTAAGAGCGGTTAAAATGGAATAATTTAAAGAAGAAAGCTGTAAGATTTAAACAATTTAAACTGAAAATCTTAAAAAAAAGTAATGTCAGGTTAAAATTATCCAAATTGGACAATTTTAATTTGAAGCCGTTTTAAGGTTGAAAACTTCCTTAAAATATTGTAAAAAATGATTTAAAAA